>ML812204.1:0-17464 GCA_009831015.1 Picea engelmannii
ATAGATTAATTGTAGTATGTAATAATAGATTTAAATGGTAAATAGAGAGTTATTATAGTTAAATAGGTTGAGTATTAGGTAATCTCAATACATATTAGTAATTAATACAAATTAAAATAGAATATCTTAATAATTAATATAAGGTAATATGTAAAAATTAAGGTTAATTAATAAGTAAGTTTAATTTATAAGTAAATTAACAAGTAATAAGTCGTAATAATTGATAATAAGGAATAAGTAATATATGGTAAGAAATAATATGTAATAGTAATTAAATGTCCTACATATATGCAATAAATAATAGTAATGGTAAGTAATAATTATACTAATAATGCATCAAGTTTATAAGGATAATTAATCATTAACGTTAATTGATAAGAAAATTAATAAGTAATAAGTAATAATAGGTAAATTAACAATATGTAATATTGATTAAAAGCTTCTGCATTTAACGATAAGTAATAATGATACTATTAATACATAAGGTACATAGTATAAATGATAATAGTAGGGTTTAATATGTATTCTAAAGAAGTTTATAAGTCTTAAAAGAGTCAAATATATAACCTAGGAGCTTTTGTAAAGTAGCTTATCTATATTTTTTTAAGTGAGGGTGGACTAATTATTAAAGCTATGATAGCACCCCTAAGTCAAAGGAATAATAGAGAGAAATAGAGAGAGGATAAGGGAAGCTATAGACCTCATTTTACAAACCAAAACTTCTAGGACTCCTTAGTTGGTCTACCAAGGGAAGTCAATTTTTTCATAGCTCTAGGTTGCCATCTCTATTCATATTGTTTGTATGCTTGATTATTTCAAGGGCCTCCCTAAAGCGCCTTTTGTAGTAGTGGTCTTATTTAGCCAGGATCTTTGTTTCTTCAAGGAACACGTGATCCTTAGTTTTGAGAGACTGTTTTGCTAAGGCGAAGGTGTGAATACATTCATTTATGATGTCTTCTTCATGTTCTTTAATCCTTTTTTGGAAAGATTATCCGGTTTCACCAATGTAGCATTTTCCACATGAACAAGAGATATTGTAGATGCCTTTTCCTTGAAGTTAGTCGGTGGGGTATTTTAAAGACCTTATTCTTTGTTTGACAGTTATCAGGGGTTTGAAGGAAGTTGTATTTTCCTTTATTTTGAAGACCTTAGCAATATTGTCCATTACCCATCTGATGTAGGGAAGGCATGTCTTCATGCTAGTAGTTGGATTGTTTTGGGGTTGAGTCCTCCTCTCTGTCTTTTTCATTGCATTCTTTATTTCCTTATCTCAGTATCTTATGCTTCTAAAATCCTTGGTTAGGTGGTCTAGTTCTTCTTCAAGATGATTCCTGTCAAATACTCTTACTGCCCTTATGGATAGGGTATTGAGAACCCCTATCTTTGGAGAAGGCTGGTGGTGGGAGTCCACGTGAAGGTAGATATAGTTGTGAGTTTTCTTTCTAAATAATTTGTGACCTAGTGTTCCATCCTGCTTTCTAGTGACTAGTACATCTAGGAAATGAATACTCTCATTTTCTTCTAGTTCCATAGTAAATTTATGCCTTCACAAATTCCATTAAGGTGTTTGAATAATTTTTTTAGTTATTCGTTGACATGAGGCCACTTGGCGTTGGTATCATCGACATACCTTTTCCATCTAGATGGTTTTAGGGGTATGATTCAAACGATTTCCTCTCAAACTTCTTCATGAAGAGGTTGGCCACTACTAGGGGTAGAGGGGATCCCATGGAAACCCCTCTTATTTGTTCAAAAAACTCTCCTTGGAATATGAATAACATTTATCTAAGACATAGCTTATCCACTTTAGTTGTTTCAGGCTCTCCAACTTCATTGATAACTTGGATAGCCTCATTTAGTAGAATTTTGGTAAAGAGGGACACCACATCAAAGCTAATGAGGATGTTCGTTGGTTCAAATTTCTCTTCTTTGATGAGTTTCATGAATTAGATTGAATAATTGATGTAATATTCTATGTTTCCGACTGATGGACTGAAGATATTTGTTACATACTTAGCAAGTTAATAGGTTGGTGAACCGATTGTGCTGACAAGAAGTTTAAGAGGAACTCCTTCTTTGTGGTTGTAACATCCCCGACCACCCATGGTCGGGCCATGCTACTCTAGAAAACACTTTCATTCTCTTTGCGAAACATACTATAACATACCCAACATCCAACTGAGTTATGCCACATAAATTTTTCAAACTGCTTACAATTAAAATATATACAGACATAACTCTTGTGGAAATATATTTGTAAAACATAAACATACAAATACATTTGTAAATGCACAAATTCAAACTAAAATAACAGTAAACGTATACATGCAATATATACAAGAAATACCCATAAATATACAGACAGTTATAACCACACATAGGATAAACCCATAAAAATAAACACATAAATAATAATGCAGCATGTAAATTTATCACACAATTGACACTTATCGTGGTAACAATATCACAAATTGCGTGTAGACCTTCCAAGAACCTCCAGGCCTTAGACCACACTACTCATCACTCTCAGCAGTGGGTCACCCCCGAGTTGGGACTAAACTCCACCTAGGTAAATGGATTCCTAACCAGGATAATGGTTCATAGACAACAGGAAAGACTCTGTCACATGTGCCAAATCAAACTAATAGCCTACAGTCCCTCATTCCCCACATGCCTATCCTACCCCAGGAAGTGTGCCCCTTCTCTGCTCAATAGTCCTTTGGCTACCTCACTTCCCTTCCAGAGCTTCAACAACATGCTAGATAGGAAGTCTCAGAGCCCTGTAGCTGTAGTTTAGTACCTTCAGGAAATCAATTCCCAATGATTCTCTTGCTCAAAAAGAAATTTCTCACGGACCTGACAACCCGCCTCTTCAATATCCCACAGGCCTGAGAAACCGCTTCCTCAGTCCAACTCCCAAGCTAACCAACTACACAAACCAGTATGGATATGGATATAGGTTCAAATACAATGACAGAAAAGTATGGAGTATAGTTGACTATGTGAGTGAAAGATCATGGTATGGATGAATGGATGATTGTGTGACTGAATGATGGAAGGAATGATATAAAAATTAACGAAGTCCCAAAAATATGTATGTATGTCCCCAACTTGACACTTTTCATGTTGGGAGATACTTTGGCCCACTTGTCCCCAACTTTGGAACTTAGGATAAAATAATTATCCATATTTTATACTTTAAGAAATATTAACATAATATTCCTTTTTGTCTTAAGCTCCCTAGATTAGCCATTTTTCTTAACTTTTAGCCCCCCCTTTCCCTAACTAGTGGAGTTTATCCCCCCATACTCCTTTATCATGGTCGGTCTATGCACAACAATGTATTTTATATTTAATGATGAGACATATACAAAAATAGGCACACTAACATTTAGAATATAGGCTCTCTGGCCTAATACAAACATAAGTATCCTAGCTTATAATAATTGGGTCACTAGCCTATAAAACACACCATCTACACAAAGGCTCTCTAGCCTCAAACTCGCACACACTTAAGTTGTTGCATGTGGTATCCTGGAGTGTGCACACTTCATCATTTCACTGTGCAGTACATGCACACACTATGCCATGAAAGGTGCATACAAAAATGATATCAAACAACTCACCAGATCACGTACATTTCTATTTACATTTACAATTAGGTTCAACCTAGGCATATTACAATCCCCTTCCCTTATTTATGCATTGTCCTCAGTGCATTATGTACACATATACAACAAAATTTTCAAAAATCCTCAAGAAGATGTGGGTATTCTTCCCACATTGCATCCTCATTCTCCCAAGTAGCATCCTCAGGATGATACTAGGTCCATTGGCCCTTTACAAGCCATATGGCTTGATTCTAGAGCTGTTTGATTTTTCAGTCCAGAATGCATACCAGATGCACTTGGAAGGCGCCTTCTTTCTCCACCTGAATCACATTGCAATCAATAACATGATTAGCATCAAGTATATATTTATTTATAAATAATACATGGAATACATTATGAACATACATAGATGCAGACAATGCAATCATATAAGCCACTAGAACAATCCCTCTAGGATTTCAAATGTCCCAGAATAGTGAGCTGCCAACTTTGAAAAATTTCCCAACTTCAGGGAACTTATGTTGGCCTTCACTTTCAAGAATACATGGTCTCCCACTTTAAATTCCCTGTGAGTTCTTCCCTTATCAGCATAGCTTTTCTTCCTGTCTTGGGAAGCCTTTAAATTTTGTTTTATTTTTAGCATTTGCTCCTCCATTTGTCTGAGAAAATATAGCCATATCACTGCTCTATCTATTGGGTTATCCCAACTTACTGGTGTGTTTCACTTTCTGCCATAAAGTGCCTCAAATGGGTTCTTGTTTAGATATGTTTGATACCCATTGTTATAACCAAACTCTACCAAGTGTAGTTAGTCTTCCCATTTTGATGGTTTATCCATCACATACATTCTCAACATATCTTAAATCACTTGATTCACCCTCTCAGTTTGTCCATCTGATTCTGGATGATAAGTAGTACTAAAATTCAAATTTGTTCCAAATCCATTAAATAATCCTTTCCAAAAATTAGAGGTAAATTTTGGATCTCTATCAGACACAATTGTCTTGGGTATGCCATGTAATCTAGAAATTTCTCTCATATAAACATCAACAATGTTGGATGCCTTGTGAGTCAGCTTAACTGGAATAAAATGGGCAACTTTAGTAATCTTATCCACCACTACCATGATGGAATCATGTTGTTTGTTCGTTCTGGGCAGTTTGGTGATGAAATCCATTTTTACAACTTCCCATTTCCACTCAAGAATGGGTAATTGTTGTAGAAAACTAGTTGGGTGTCTATGCTTAGCCTTTACCTTTTGACATTCCAAACATTTGGCAATAAAATATGCAACTTCTTTCTTCATGCCTGGCCAACAATATTGGCTTTTGATAGTTGCAATAGTTTTCTGATAACCTGGGTGCCCAACATAAGGTACATTATTCATTTCTCTCAATATCATATTTTTCAATTCATGGCAATTTGGTACATAAAGTATGCCCCTGTACATGAGAATTTCATCGTTATCTTGTATTCTTCAATTTTTTGTTGCAAATTACCTTGTTGTAATTTTTCCACTAAATCCTTATATTGCAAATCTGATTTGGCAACCTTTATAATTCTATCTTTCAAATCTAATTGGTACATGATAATGGCTATAAAATTCAATTCATGCACTCTTATGTTGAGTGCATCATCCACTTTGTTCTCTTTCCCTTTGATATTCTTTATATCAAAATCATATTCAGTTAGAAATTATAACCATCTTCTTTGCCTAGCATTTACAATTGGCTAATCAAATAAATATTTCAGACCATTATGGTCTGTCCTCATCTCAAACCTTTTCCCCATGAGCCAGTGTCTCCATTTCCTCAAGGTATGCACTATGGCTACCAACTCCAAATCATGACTGACATGGTGTCTTTCATGCTCCTTCAATTTCCTTGATTCATAACATATAACAAACCCATTTTGAATTAGGACTCCATCAAGTCCTTCTTTACATGCATATGTGCAAACAATGAAGTCTTCATTTGGGTCTACAATCCTTAGTATTGGAGCACTTGTTAATAATTGCTTCAAGTGTCAAAAACTCTTTTCACAATCCAATGTCCATTGAAACTTCACACCCTTCTTTTATAAGGAATTGATTAGGTGTGCAATCTTTGAGAATAATTCAATAAATCTCCTATAGTATCCTACAAATCCCATGAATGATTTGAACTCTATCACATTCTTTGGAGCTGACCATTCTCTAATGGCTTCTATCTTCTCAGGATCCACTGCTATCCCATCCTTTGAAATAATATGTCCCAAATAATGAATTTGCTTCTAATAAAACGAGCACTTGCTCAATTTGGCATACAACTGATGCTCCCTTAATAATTGCAACAACATCCTCAAATTATGCTCATGCTCTTCTTCTGAATTGGAATATACAAGAATTTCATCCAAAAATACAATGACAAACTTGTCTAAATATTCTCGGAAAACACCATTCATTAAGCACATGAAAACAACTGGTGCAATTGACAACCCAAATGACACCAATGTGAACTCATACTGACCATACCTTGTACTGAAGGCAGTATTTATGTTATCTTCCTCTTTAATCCTTACTTGATGGTATACTAACCTGAGATCTATCTTTGAAAATATCTTAGCATCCTTCAATTGATCAAAGAGATCATCAATCCTTGGCAGAGGATACTTGTTCTTTAAAGTTACCTTATTCAGCTATCTAAAATCAATGCACAATCTTAATGTCACATCTTTCTTCTTCACGAACAAGATTGGGGCAACCCAAGGTGACACACTTAGGCGTATATACCCCTTCTTCTAAATCTCTTCAAGCTACATTTGTAGCTCTTTTAGCTCTGGTGTACTCATTCTGAAAGGAATCTTTGACACTGGAGTTGCAAATATTTGACACCCTTTTCTGTAACATTACTTCAATTGGAATGTTGAAATTTATCTGATGGTCACTACCCTGGGAATTCCCTGCACTTTCCTTAGGTTCCCTTCCTCATCCAAGCAAGTAAATGCCTTGTTATAAAATTCTAGGATAACATGATGTTGGTCCAACCAATCCATCCCAATTAGATAGTTATAGGAACCTAAAGGCAAGATGTTCAAATATTCGCTAGTGTTCATTCCATTCATGTACATAAGACATGAATTAACCATCTCATTAACTTTTCTTCTGGCTCTAGTAGCCAACTACACCAACCAAGATTTTTCATGCTTGCTTCTTGTAAAATGCAAACTTTCCACCATATTAGGATCTATATAACTAAAACTAGATCATGAATCAATTAAAATAGAAATGGTTTGGTTGTTGATCATACCTTCCACTTCAATCATATTTTACTGATACTCTTCTTGCTTATTGTCAATGGCTGCACAGATCCCTGGTACATTTCTACCCATGTCCTCTACTATTTTAGCTTGATGAACATTGTGACCAGTCCTCACTTTTTCACCTCTGTGAGGACAATCTCCGAACATATGATGTCCTTTACAACCCTAACACTGAATAGGTGGTTTCCTTGGCCTTTGACACCCTATCTCAATTGTTTTGGGTTCTCCAGAAGTTGGTTGTCCCTGAGGATTATTTATAAAGAATGGTGGCTTATTTCCCTTCTTCCTCTGATCCATATTGAATTTATTTTTGTCTTCCTAAGATTTTTGGAAAGTTGGCCTTTCTTTTTGTTGATCATATAAGCATTTAGCTCGCCTTATGGTCTCCTCCAATGTCTTGGGATCATCATATTGTATTGTTTCACTGATGAATGATGGCAATCCACTCAGATACCTATGAATCTTAATTGTCTCATCCTTGATGAAAGAAAAATACTTCAATAGTTCTAAAACCCTTCTTTCATATTCATCTATGGTCATACTCCCAAGATTAATTTCAAATAACTCTTTCATTTTCTTTCCATAGTATCTCTTAGTCAAGTATTTCTTCTCAAAATACTTCTTGAATTCTCTCGAAGTAACACTTTTATCTTTAATGTGTTGTATTTGCACAAGCTAATCCCACCACATAGATGCCTTTCCCTTGAGTTGATAGATGGAAATTCTACATTCTGCATGAGAAGAATAATTATGCAATTGAAAATACTTTCTCATGCCCAACAACCATGTATCTACATCTTCATCCTTCTTGTGCTCACCATCAAATGTAGGAGGTTTGATTTTGTTCATTTCTCCTCGTAGCTCATCCACCCCAGAATTCTTATGATTCCTAATAGGGGATGGAATTGATATGTTGTGTTCTCTATTATTTGAATGCCTCAGGGAGTGACTGTGATGTCTTCTAGCACTTTCGGTTCTTCTTTTCTCATCTAGAGACCTGTGACTTCCTAATTTGTTGGATCCACTCTCCTTATCCAATTTCTTTTCTAATTTATCCAAGCTCTGCATTAACTTCATGTTTAAGTCCTCTTGCTGCTTCTTGTCTCTCATAATCCTTTCATTATCATATTTATGGCTTTAGACTTCCTTCTGCAAATTTTTAATGGTTTCTACCATATTCATGTTTTCATCCCTTCCTTCTCCATGTCCATTGGAGTTTATTCCTTCAATGCCCAAATGGAAAACCATACCTTTGATCTCATCTTCCTAACTATAAGTCCCCTGTGCATATTCCAATCCTATGGAATCTATGATGATCTTGATCTGATCTATTCATTTTTAACTCTGCAAAATGTGCAGCCAACAAATCTTTGTCAGGCTAATTGACTCAACAATTTCATGAAAAATATGAACCATTCTGGTTCAATAATATATCAAAATTATTTATTTTGATTTCTTGAAAAATTGAATTCCCAGATTAATTTTCTGGGTGGATATTTATAGTCTACTGTCTGAGACCTTTCCAACACCTATTCCCATGCTCAATTCTTAGTCTTGAGAAGAAATATATGGTTATTTAAAAATTGTCCATTAATATTTCTGTTCACCCTTCAACTTGGTGCAACTCTACTTTGTAATTATGCATTTTTTCACCTACTCCATTGGATTTTTCATAGGATCTTAACTGGTTTTCTTCATACACATATTATGGACACTCTGTCCAACTTTCACCTTTTTCTGGGTTCCGAGCTACTAGTTACAGCCTGCTGAAGTTCTAGGTTGATTCTTGTTTTTGGTAGAGAAGTTACATGTACCTTATTTGCCACATTAAACATTTTTAACATGCTCGGAAATATAATTCAGCTCTAGGAATGTCTTCTATGGTTCAATATATTTCCATGGACTTCTCTTGGGCCTCAATCTGATTCCAAAGAAGAAATTTATGACTCTTTGAAGTTAGTTGGGTCTTAAACTTTACCCTCCATTGTTTGTGTTGTAACTTTCTCATAAAAGTATTGTTTGACAAATGGTTTACACCATTAGAAATCTCTCTCTGTGCTCTTTTATTTTAGATGCAGATACATAGGGTACTTTATTACACTTTGTTCTTGTGGTTTTTTAGTAGCTAAAAATGTCGTTAAGGGCCTCAAAAATGCGTCGCAAAAAGATGGCGTCCAAATAATATAAAATGTCATAGAAAATCATTGGTTTTCTATTGTTGTTCACCATCCAAACGAATTCGCGCGCATGAATTTAAACATGTACACCCATATATAGAATGTGTAGTGACACCATAAGGTAAATCATGCTTCGCGCATCTATGACCACTATGTATCACTTCTCTATCGCTCCAATAACTGGCACGCACTGCTTTTGTGTCGTGTGCCAATATCCACCGCGCAAATTTTTGGTTCCTTCCCTATTACCCATTGCACACAATTTTTGTATTCTGCACTGATATTTTGTGCGCATTTCACTCTACGCATTGCACCATGTGAAAGTTTTGTACGCCCCCACCATGCACCAATACTCTTCGCGCACCTTAACTAAACTGTCATGCGTCAACATATATCCACATTGCACGTGCACCAACAAAATGCCTCTGTGGTCTGCCAATACTACGCACACCATGGACGTCATTATTATGTGTGTGCACAACATGATTATTATGCGTATGCGCACTAAATTTTTATGCGCACATTCGCACACCAACATTTTTCTGCACGGTGCCAAAATTTAGTGTGGGCACCAGCATGACAACATTTTTCCGCGCAGTGCAAAAGTTTAGAGCATGCACCAGCACACCAATATATTTCCGCACAAAACCCAATTTTTACATATCACAAGCTTTTTACTGCGCATCATGCATTTTTAGTGCACCCACCTGCGACATTCATTTTTATGCGCATCATTTCCTCGTGAATTCCGCTGCAGAAATTGGGGCTTTTGCTTAATATTTTCCCCAATTTACCATATACATTCTACAACTATGAAATTTGTTCAATTTCACCCCGATAACACCAATTCAACCTCTGCAACAGCAAATTGTTGTGGGTTGACATTTCTGGAACAGATTTTTCCCACACTCAATTAATGAATTAGGAATTTTAATTACAAAACTCACTCCATATGTCATGGCTTCACTGTAACTTAAAATTCGACCCATTTCCGGGTTTGAATTTTCTAGAACATATATTAAATCAATAATATCTCACCACTTGGCCGAATTTCTCAATTTTCCCATGAATTTAACAACAAAAATTGGGGATTTTCCCAATTCTGCCCAATTGTTGTTTATTTTTACCATGGACTCTCTGCAACTCAAAACTTGGCCACTTCCAAATAAATCCTCTGCAAAATTTCGCTTCAACTCAAACTTGCTCAGCCCATCCGAGCTCAATGTTGAAAACTGAAGCTCCGATACCATATTGTAACATCCCTGACCACCCATGGTTGGGCCATGCTACTCCATAAAACACTTTAATTCTCTCTATGGAACATACTATAACATACCCATCATCCAACTAAGTTATGCCGCATAGATTTTTCAAACTGCATGCAATTAAAATATATACACACAAAACTCTTGTAGAAATATATTTATAAAATGTAAACAGCCAAATACATCTATAAATGCATGGATTCACACTGAAATAACAATAAACGTATACATGCATTATATACAGAAAATACCCATACATATATAGACAATTATAACCATACATAGGATAAACCCATAAAAATAAACACGTAAATAATAATGCAGCATGTAAATTTATCACATAATTGACACTTATCTTGTTAAGAATATCACCAAATGCATTCAGACCTTCCACGAACCTCGCTCACCACTCTCATCAGTCTCAGAAGTGGGTCACCCCCGAGATGGGACTAAACTCCACCCGAGTAAACGGATTCCTAACTAGGATAATGGTTCATAGACAACAGGAAAAACTCCATCACAGGTGCCAACTCAAACTAACAACCTATAGTCCCTCATTTTCCACATGCTTTTCCCAACCTTGGAAGTGTTCCCCTTCTCTTCTCAACATTCCTTTGGTTGCCCCACTTCCCTTCCAGGGCTTCAACAACAGGTCGAACAGGAAGTCTCAGAGCCCTGTAGCTATAACTTAGCACCTTCGAGAAATCAATTCCCAACAATACTCTCACCCAGAGAGAAATTTCTCATGGCCTTGAGAACCTGCCTCTTCAATATCCCATGGGCCTGACAACACACTTCTTCAGTCCATCCACCAAGCTAACTAGCTACTCAAACCAATATGGCTATGGATACAGGTTCAGATACAATGACAGAAAAGTACGGAGGATAGTTCACTGTGTGAGAGAAAGATCATGGTATGGCTGAATGGATGACTGACTTATTGAATGATGGAAGGAATGATAGAAAAATAAACTATGTCCCAACAATATGTATGCATATCCCCAACTTGACACTTGTTATGTTGGGATCTACTTTGGCCCACTTGTCCCCAAGTTTGGAACTTAGGATAAAATAATTATCCATACTTTATACTTTAAGAAATATTAATATAATATTCCTTTTTGGCTTAAGCTCCCTAGATTATCCCTTTTTCTTAACTTTTAGCCCCCCCTTTCCCTAACTACTGGAGTTTAGTCCCCCATACTCTTTTATCATGGTCAGTTTGCGCGCAACGATATATTTTATATTTAATGATGAGACATATTCGAAAATAGGTGCACTGGCCTTTAGCATCTTGGCTCTCCGGCCTAATACAAACATAAAACTCCTAGCTTATAATAACTAGCTCACAAGCCTATAAAACACAACATATATACAAAGGCTCTCTAGCCTGAAAATACCACCCACTTAAGTTATCGCGTGCAGTATCCTAGAATGTGCACACTTCATCATTTTATTGCGCAGTACATGTGTCCACTATGCCATGAAAAGTGCATACAAAAATGATGTCAAACATCTCACCAACTTACATACATTTGTATTTACTTTTACAATTGGGTTTGGCCTAGGGATATTACAGTGGATCTTAGGGAGTCCATAGATTCTAGCGTTGATTAGGAAACTTGGCCTGAGACACTTTTTAGTCATTTCATCCAAGTTGGAGTCTTTAATAACTTTATTGAATTCTTTAATCACCTTAGATATTGGTTTTATACTTAGCTTCTTGTAGATTCCAGTGGTGGTGAGGTACTCCTTCATTTTAATGTTGTATTCTACCTTTCTCATGACAACAGTGGATCCTCCTTTGTCATCTTTTAAAACCACAATTTTGTCATTATTTCTAAGGTTCAATAGGGATTCATGTTCCTTATTGTTTATGTTCCTTATTGATGCAGGAGCATCACTCCACCTAAGCAAAGTGCCAACTATCCATCACATCAATGCACATTTAAGAATGGGAGAAGCGCCAACCCTCTCATTTTTCCCCCATTTTTAAATTTTAAAATGTAATTTAATGCAATTAAATGTTGAAAGGATAGAAGAGCCGAGATAATGCCTTTGTGCAGGAAGAAGATAGAGAGGCCTTTAATGTGCTCTAAGTTGTACATATATCGAGCATCACCTCAGATCTGAATTGTTAATGATCATTAAATGTGATCTGCCTCAGTAGATAGGCATTGTAAATGGTGATTAGACACCACTAGTGTAGTTGGAGGGAAAGGCTCGAGGAGCCCCTCTTGTATAAATATTTATATTATATTCCCAGTAGAGGTTGTTGTTGTAGGTTGAGAGAAAAATAATTGTAAGATAAGGATATTTGAGAGTCGATACTTAGTTGCAATCCGATCATACACCCATTGTAAACAAACATTCATATTAATACAAAAAGACAATATATTTTCCTTTCTACGAGTTTTTTGTGCGATTATGTATTTTGTGAATGTTATATGTGTGTGTTTATGAATGTATGTTGTAGATGTATGATAGGTTTCCATTTGTATGGATAAGATAGATTTCACTATGTTTTTTAGAGTTGTCGAGGTGTTTTGCAATCTTTAGGTTGTGAAAGGAGTGCATAATAGGGTATTCAAAACTTTGTGAGCCAACGCAAGGAGTGATTATTTGAACTTTGCTTTGAATGTTAGAGGATAACGTGTCAATAGGGCACACCAGGATAGTCTCAGACTCATTAGGAGCCTCAAGGTTGTTGAACACCTTGCAGGAGAAGGTATGTGCAGGAGAAAGCACAATCAAAGTTGTTGAATACTTTGTAGAGCTCTGTCAGGAGGGCATTGAGCGGGTGAAAGTGTGCAGAGAAGGAAATATGTTTCTAGTTCAGGGAAAAGGGTGTCAAGGAGAAGACAACCACAGAGTTATTGAACACTCTGTAAGCTCAGGTAGGATTTCTTTGAGCGAGTGCAAATACTACATAGAGCCAACACCTTTAAGAAGTGTTGGAGGAATTGAGGAACACCATAGTCATCAAACACTCTATGGGAGAGCTCCGAAAGAGTGCATTGAGTAGATGCAAGGGATGCCTCAGTGAACTTAAAGGACGAGGATTCAAGAGGAATACCTGTGCAAGGCATGCATTGGGCCAACACTTATATTAGTGTTGAAGAGGTATGAGGATTTTAGAAAAGAAATCACAAGGAGTGTGCTAGAGGTAAAGTGGGTTCGCTTTACAAGATTAGGAGGAAGATAAATATTTCCTTTGAAGGAGAAAAAAAGAGCCAAAACCCTTAAATATTGGATCCAAGTCACAATCTTAGGGGGGATAGTGCCTTTGCACACAAAATTACAGAAGAGAGGAGAAGAAGACCGAGACCTTCGGGGTCTGAGTCACAGACAAGCTCAGGAGAGTCAACGCAAGGCACGCGTTGGAGACAGACTTGTTCAAAGTATAAAAAATTAGGAGGAGATCACAATTCAAGACCCAACAGTCGAGCTCGTAGGAGAAATATCAAAGGCCATAGCCTCTGACACTTACAATTTTTTCCAATCATTGGGAGAAAGCCAAAGATCAGGTGGAGAAGTTGTAGAAGCCATCAGATTAGCTCCAAGGAGAAGACCTGGACCATTGAATTCCATGTCAAGTCACTATAAGGAGTGCACAAAGGAGGAGAACAAGTCTCGGTCATTGCATATAAGAGCGTGTATCGACAATCGTTTGATTCAGGTGAGTTACATGACACTTAACCTCTGTTGAAGTGCATAGGAGAGTGGGATAGTCAAAGTCTGGATGTTTTGAATCCCTTCAAAACTGTCCATCCTCCAGAGCTAGATAGGTGGAGAACGATCAGGGAGTTCATCAGAAAGAGATTCGAGAGATCTCTATGGAGCAAAAGAAAAATCACCGAAGTCATGAAGATAGAAGAAGATATGAGTCATTGGATCAAGAGGGATAGGTGTCGGAGGATCCCTCACTCTAGAGGTCGTACACTCAGGAGAGTAGCAAAGAGGTGAGGAGCCAAAAAATCCTGAAGGGAGAAGTGTGGAGCTAATATGAGCATCGGATCGGGATGACACATGGAAAAATATCTGCTAGTCCAGATATTTAGCACTCTAGAGATTTTGTGGAGAGGAGGTTCAGAATTACCCGAAGTGCTAGAGCCTGAAGTTACTGAGGGTCGTTGATCCCAAAGAAGAGCATGGACCATTGATATTCGAGGGGATGGGTGGAGGACAAATGTTCACTCCATTGGAAAGCCACTCTGGAGGATTTGTGGATTATGCATCCAGATTCGATCGAAGTCAGAATCCTGAAGAAAGAGATTGAGTCCTCAATCTCGAGGAGGAATGAGGATTGTTGATCATGTTTCTGAGGTTTTAGAGGATTGTGACTCTGGAAGAATTGGCCATAGTGTGAAGTGAAAAGGCCTGGAGCTCGTATCTCCAAAGCACCCTTTGAGTAGGCTCCTAGTCACAGCGTGCGGTCACCTAAGACGTTGGCTGAAGCAATGGGGCTAGGGACCAATTTTTGTTAATAAAGAGAAAGGGGCTTAGAGGGAGGCCCACAAGGTCTAGGCATGTATCGAACTGCATATAGGAGGTATTAAAGGTGAATGTGTATAGTGGTTTTGGGTTACAGCAGATGCCTGAAAAGTCGATTCGGCTCAGTGAATTGAATGATCCTAGACCGGGAGGTCGCACAGCCCCAAGGAAAGAAGGGGGGTGTGCATAAAGTGGTATCAGAGAATAAATTTTCTTGCAGATAGTAGGAAATGGTGAGAGGCGGAAAGAGGAAGTTTGATATCGTCAAGTGGTATCAAAGCCACAGATTTGATTTTTGTAGGAAAAGGAGATATGATACCATCAAGTGGTATCAGAGTAAAATTTTATTGCATATAGTAGTAAAAGGAAAGAGGATATAGTTTGACAACATCAAGTAGTACCAAAGGATAAACTTTATTTGTAGATAGTAGGTGAATTAAGATAGAGTACTAATGATCTATGTGAAGAATTGTTGCAATTTTGTAGCAGTCAGCAAACAACCAGGTGGGTTGTAGGAGAATCTGGAGATACTCTTAGTTGCAGGAGTGAAAAGAAGACAACCAGGTGGGCTGAAGGAAGAGAAGGAAAATGGTTACTAAATTCCATAGGTGTGGTGAAGACAAGGACCACCAGCATAAAGGAAAAGTTGATATGGACAAAGAGCTCGAGGAAATTAGAGCGGAGCTCAACAAGCTAGCATTAAAGATGCAACAGGAGGCACATGTACATTGGAGGTATGAATGGACCTTGAAGAGGAAAGTGGCATGTTCAAAATTTGTTGGCAAGAAGTAAGCAATAGGTAGTGAGAAGGTGTTTGAGGGAAGTTGAAAACCTCAGTGGCATAGAGGAGAGACTGGTTTACATCTGTGAACTAGAAGTATGAGAAATCCTCAATGATGAGGAGGGGAGATCAAGTGGAGATCTCATGAACTTCCAGGAGGGAAGTAATTAAAATTCAAATTTGTAGGTGGGAAATGAAGTGAGATAAGTTGATCTCATAGACTTCCATGAGGGCATAGGAGAAATCCTAAATTTCTAGGTAGGCAAGGCAGAAGAGAGGAACTGAACTGAGAGTTCAAATTAGCAAGGAGTGTTGACAGATGAAAGGGAGGAAAATGAAAGGTCTCATCCATATGAAAATTCATGTGGAGTTTCATACCATGTGAATGAAGATGATGAGAATTTAAATACTTCTATCACAGAGGAGGAGGATCAAAGGATCATTATGATCATTGGGGGAATTCAGATATTCCTGCCAATTAGCCAAGAAGAGGCCAGTGAAAAAATTTCAGGTGTAGTAGAAGAGAAAGGAAAACTAGTTGTGACTATCATAGAGGAGAGGAGAAGGAGCATATACTGAATTGTGCCCCAACATAAGAAGAATAGCATTCAGAGGAATGGCTCAAAATTTTCATCCAGCAAGTTGAATAGGAGATGACTAGAGAAGTGAATCTTCCAGTACAAGAGGAAGTAGACAACATGGATTTGGCTAATCTACGTGAAGAACTAGAAGCCCTGGAAATAAGGGTGATAATGCAAAGTGAGCACATCCAACAGGCTAAGTTGGAAACAGATGAAGGAGAATTCTAGTCCGAGGAGCAACTGAAGGAAGTTGGGAGTGTACCATCACAAGAGGAGTTGACAGGATTTGATCAGTCAAAAGAGGAAGCTCAACAATAACTCAGTGATGATATTGCAATATTGGAGTCTGCAACATAGTGGCAAGTCAAGGCCACAGGAGAAGGATACAACATGGGAGATCAGGTTGATCTACTGTAACAACCCTCCTAGTTAAGGACAACTACTATGTCAACCGGTGCAATTTTTTTTTTGTTTCTGTTAAAAAGGGGGTGCGCGCACGTACAAGGTAACTCCCCCAATTGACTCTGCATCGCCACTCGACGACGAAAAGACGCAACCAAGAAGAACATAACAAGATGACAAGGACGCAAGACAACAACTACATTCAAAAATGATGGTCAACGACATTAAGTAAAACTGACTAACTTCCCATCCATCCTACCCTGCAAGGTTAGGACCTCCACGACACATAAGTAATGCTCAAGCCCAGGTTCCCATCGATTTTGACCATTCAAGGTCTCAGGGCTGGCGACTGTTCTGAGGAACATGGAGGTGCCTACATCCCACCCGACGCAAGTAGACCAACACACAAAGCTTACGACCTATCACAAATTAACTTAAGCAAGGGACTACCATCTACAATATTTCTACGGCCATTTCATCGTGCTACCTTAGATTATAAGTTTTCAGCAAGGTACCCTCTAGTTTTGCAGAGAAGGACCTTATGGTGCAAGTCCGAACTTGACTAGATTTAGCAATTAAAAACTCGCAAACCTTGTATAGTTCCAATATCATTTAATGCAGTGGCTGTCATTTAGTCTACAACCTAAATCAATTTACGCTATGTTCTAAGGTCGTTCGTCGCAATCATTAAAATCCACAATAACATTAATGCAGTAATCTGAATTGACACATCAATGATAGATAATTATGGACTAACATTTAAAGCAACTAGGCCATATTTACAATCCATACTCAGTGCAAAATTCTAAAATCATCATGGCACAACCTCTCTCTTTTCTTATGAAATATCATC
>ML812204.1:32517-50530 GCA_009831015.1 Picea engelmannii
CGGCGGGAGTGCTAGCAGGCGGTGGCAGGGCTGCTGTCCACCCCTCTCCCTCAACCTCTCTGCAATTGTGTGTGGCCCCTTTACTCCATATGTGAGTCAAGTCGTCAAGCTATCGTCAGCCTGCATCACCAATAATCATGTCAAAAATGTCGTCATCAAATCCTCAAATCAAATCAACATCATAATAAACATATCAACCCAAAAGCACACTCCCTGACTCAGTCCGGAGTCCAAGGGGGTCTACCGATGCCTCCACATCCTCAAGGTCACAAACCTGCACACTCAATAAACTGAGTCAATAGCACCCGTCTACATGAATAGTAACACATCATATCATCTGTCAATCACATCATAATCAAATATATAAGGTCCAACATCAAAAAGGGTCTAGATCACTTGTGAGCAAGTGTCCTCAAAGAATAAGTGTCCACAGTGCGCCAGAGCGGGATGTTACATCTACCCTTTGATCAGTATGAGGAGATGCAACATCAGAGTAGACTGCCAAGGAGGCAGCCAACATAGTAGTTGGAAGAGGTGATTGAAGAAGCTCAGAGAGCTGATGTTCAGGTCAACACAAGAAGCTTCCAGTAGGAGGAATCTGAATAGAGGAGAACCTGCATGTGCAAAAGGGAAGAAGCAACAACAATAAAGTATAGGAGCAGGTGGACAACTCCAAGGGAGAGTTTTGGATCCAAGGGGATTTCGACATTGGGACAGAGGATCAGATGAGCAAGAGCTCATGATTTTCCCAGCAATGGAGTATGATGCAGGGCCATCACTCCACCTCATCAAAGCTCCAGCTATCTAGCACATCAACACACATTTAAGAATGGGGGAGATGCCGACCCTCTCATTTTTTCCCCATTTTTAAATTTTAAAATGCAATTAAATGTTGAAACTTTGGAAGAGCCCAGTTGATGACTTTGAGGAGGAAGCAGATAGAGAGGCATTTAATGTGGTCTGAGTTATACAGATCTCAAGCATCACCTTAGATATGAATTTTTAATGATCATTGAATGTGATCTACCTCAGTAGATGTGTGTTATAAATGGTGATTAAACACCACTAGTGTAGTTGGAGGGAAAGACTTGAGAAGCCCCTCTTGTATAAAGCTTTGTATTATATTCCTAGTAGAGGTTGTTGTTGTAGGTTGAGATAAAAATCATTGTAATCCAAGGAGATTTGATATTTGAGACTCAGTTGCAGTCCGAGCCTACACCCACTGTAAACATAAATTCATATTAATACAAACAACAACACTTTTTCTTTCCTATGAGTTTTATGTGTGATTATGTGTTTTATGAATGTTATCTATGTGTGTTTATGAATGTATGTTGTATATGTATGATAGGTTTCCATATGTAGGGATAAGATAGAATTCACTATCTGTTTGAGATTTTTCGAGTTGTTCTGGGTTCTTTAGGTTGTGCAAGGAGTGCACAATAGGGTATTGGAAAATCTGTGAGCCAATGCAAGGAGTGCATTGTATCTGAACTTTGCTTCAAATTTCATAGGCGAACGTGCTAGGAGGACACACCAAGATAGTCTCTGAATCAGAGAGGAGCCTCTAGGTTACGTAACACCTTATAGGGGAAGGTCTGTGTAAGAGAAAGCACAGTCAGAGTTGTTGAATACTTTGTAGAGATTTTTCAGGAGGTCATTGAGCAGGTGCAAGTGTGCAGAGGAGGAACTCTATTTCAAGTTCAGGGAGAAGAGTGTCAAGGAGAAGACACCCACATAGTTACTAAACACTCTATAAGCTCAGAAAAGAGTTCTTTGAGCGATTTCAAAGAGTGCATAGAGACAAGACCTTTATGAAGTGTTAAAGGAATTGAGGAACACTAGAGTTTCTGAATAATCTGTAGGAGAGCTCCGCAAGAGTGCATTGAGTAGATGCAAGGAATGCATCAGTGAACTTGAATGAACATAATTCAGGAGGAATACCCATGCAAGGATTTTACTTAGACAACACTTATATGAGTGTTGAAGAGGTCTGAGGATTTTAGACAGGGAATCACAAGGAGTGTGCCATAGGTAAAGTGGGTTCTCTTTACAAGAATGGGAGGAAGATCAACGAGTGTACCACGAAAGCGCAAGATTTCTTTTGAAGGAGAAAACAAGGGTTGAGACCCTTAAATATTGGAGCCAAGTCACAAGATCATAGGGGATAGTGCCTTTGGGCACAAAATTCCAGAAGAGAGGAGAAAAAGATTGAGACCTTTAGTGTCCAAGTCATAAACAAGCTCAGTAGAGTCAACGCAAGGCGTGCACTGGAGATGGACTTGTTCCATGTCTCAGAACTTAAGAGGAGATAAAAATTCAAGACCCAACAGTTGAGCTCGCAGGAGAAATATCAAAGGCCTTAGCCTTTGACACTTACAAATTTTCCCAATCATTGGGAGAAATCTAAAGCTCAGGTGGAGAAGCTGTAGCAGCCGTTAAATCAGCTACAAGGAGAAGATATGGACCGTTGAATTCCACGTCCAGACACTGGAAGGAGTGCACAGAGGAGGAGAACATGTCCCATCCATCATATCTAAGTGCATGGATTGACAGTCGTCTGATCCAGGTGAGTTGCACGAGAATTAACCTCTGTTGAAGTGCATAGGAGAGCGGGATAGCCAAAGTCCCAAAGTTTCTAAGCCAGTCAGAATCGTCCATCATCTAGAGGGATATAGGTGGAGAAATATCAGGGGGTTCGTGAGAAATGTAATTTTTAAACCTCTGAATTAAAGAAATGGATATATATTCTTAAGAAAAAAAAAATTAATCAATGGCTCATTCACATAGTACACAGAGATATATACTGGAAACCCTCAACTGGGAAAACCTTTTTTATATTCATTATATCAAATTTCACCATTCACTATACAATATATACAATGTTTTTAGGTATTACATAGATACCAAAACCCTAATCCCTAAAACCAGGATTATTTTTAGTAAACCTCTAAAAATAACAAAATCTGCTAAAAATAGCAAAAAACGCCCAAAAACAAATTTTGGGGAACTATCCTGAACACTGCATGTAACCAGGGGGGCATACCTACCACCCCCTGGGACCCCCCTAGGAAAGTGCCTGGCACACATGGCACAAACAAAGAACTACTACAAGGGATCGTGAGACGCATTTGTCATATCTGACGCGCCCACAGACACACATGCAAAGAATATAACACATACCCAACATTCTCCCACTTATTGTTTTTTTTGCATCTAAGGGTCCATGGGATTATATAGTCAACAATCTAGGGCAACAATGCCCATTGTTACTCTACACCAGGAGAACTTTTTTGTGCTCACGGACTTTGTCAATGAATTTGCAACATTCTTCAAAGTGTCAACCTTTTCCAGCAACACCTTCTTTTCCTCAACCATGTCTCTCACAAAGTGATATTGAACATCAATATGCTTTGTCTTCGAATGATAATCTAGGTTCTTTGCCAGGAAGATTGCACTCTGACTGTCACAATCTAATCTCACTGCTTGTTGTACCAACCCAATACCTGAACACAATATTTGTAACCATACTGCTTCCTTTCTTGCATGAGTGCCTACCATGTATTCAGCTTCTGTAGTTGAGAGTGCCACTACAGCCTATCTTTTCCTCATCCAACTGATTGTTCCTCCAAATAGTTTAAACACATACCCACTTGTAGATCTTTTGTGATCTAGATCTTTAGCCCAGTCTACATCAACAAATCCATGTATTTCCAACACTCTGTCCAATCCTGGTCTTCCTTGGTAGCACAATCCATAACTGGTAGTGCCACGCAGATACCTAAAGACCCTCTTTACTGTTGTCCAATGCTCCTTCCCTGGTTTTGACATATACCTACTCAAAAATCCCACTGCATGTGCAATGTCTGGTCCAATATGCACCATTTCATACATCAAACTTCCAACTACACTGGCATACGGAACATGGGACATGTCCTCTTCTTCTTCATGTGTCTTGGGACACTAATATGTAGATAAATTTACACTTATAGGAATAGGAACCTTGACCAGTTTACTTCCATGCGTATTAAACCTCTACAATATTGTCTCAACACATTTTCTCTTATTTAGCCAGAGTTTCTTGTTTGCATGATCTCTTTTAATCTCCATTCCCAGAATGAAGTTATCAACACCGAGATCCTTCATGTCAAATTTGGAGGATAGTTTCGATTTCACTTCCTTGATAACATCCATGTTATTTCCTACCAACAACATGTCATCAACATACAACACTAAATAAATGAATTGATTACCAGCCTTCTTGGAATATACACAGTGATCATCCCTGCTTCTTACAAATCCCAATCCAAGGATGTATGTGTCAAACTTTTTGTACCACATCCTAGGTGATTGCTTCAGACCATATAGTGACTTATTTAGCTTACAGACCAGCTCTTTCTTTCCCTTCACTACAAATCCTTATGGCTGCTTCATGTAGATTTCTTCTTCCAGATCCCCATGTAGGAATGTTGTCTTCACATCCATCTGTTCCACTTCAAGATCAAAAGCAACAACAATAGATAAAAGAAATTTAATAGAAGTTAACTTAGCAATAGGAGAAAAAATCTCACCAAACTCAATTCCCTCTACCTGGGAATAACCTTTTGCTACTAATCGAGCTTTGTATTTCTCCACTTTACCTTGTGAATTAAACTTCTTCTTGAACAACCATTTTCTACCAACCGATTTTCTTCCAGCTGGCAACTCAAATATATCCCATGCCTCATTCTTATCCAAGGAATCCATTTCTTCAACCATGGCCTTCTTCTAGATTTTACTATCCTCTGAATTCACTGCTTTCCTGACAGTTCTGGGATCATAATCAGTAATAGATAAAGCAAAATTTGAACGGAAATCAGGTGGACTATACCTTTCTGGTTTCCTTTTATCTCTCACTGATCTCCTCAATACTGGGTTATGAGGTTCTTCTTCTTCTTCTTCTTCCTCTTCTTTAGATGATTCTAATTTTGCATCATCCAACTCAATCTCTATTTTCTTAGGTTCGTCTTGCGTTGGTAGGAATTCCTATTTGGAAACATCTTTTACCTCTTTGAAAACAACATCTCGACTGTAAACAATCTTCTTGGTTTCTTGGTTCCAAAGCTTATAACCTTTCACACCATCTTTATAGCCAATAAAGATACACGTTTCAACCTTTTTATCCAGCTTACTCCTATTCTCCTTTGGAACATGTTCATAAGCATCACAACCAAACACTCTAAGATGTTGAAGAGAGGGTTTCTTTCCAGACCATACCTCGTGTGGAGTTTTATCATCCAACGCTGATGAAGGCGATCAATTTACCAGGTAACATGTTGTACCCACTGCCTCTGCCCATAATTCTTGTCGTAAGTCAGCACTGCTGAGTATGCTCCTTTATTTTTCCATCAGTGTCATGTTCATCCTTTCTGCAACTCCATTCTATTGAGGAGTGTATGGAGTAGTATTTTTCCTTGCTATACCACACTTCTTACAAAATTCTTCGAATTCATTTCTGTAGAATTATCCACCATTATCTGTTCTCAATACCTTTATTTTCTTCTCTGTTTGATTTTCTACCAGAGCCTTAAACTCTTTAAATTTATCAAATACCTCATATTTCTTTCTAAGGAATAAAATCCATGTGTTCCTTGAAAAATCATCTATGAATGAAACATAATACATAGATTTACCTAGGGATGGAATAGGAACAGGTCCAAACACACCACTATGTATCAACTCTAAGATCCCCTTTTCTATTGTAGCACCAGATAGGAATATTACTTGATTATGTTTACCATATATGCAATGTTCATAGAAATAAAAATCCAGAGTGTAATTAGACATACCTTCAACCATACCTTTACCATGTAGTGTTCGAAGGCGCTTTGCTCCAATATGTCCCAGTCTTTGATGCCACAACATGGTCTTCTTTCCAGGGAAAATATTGGTCTTCTCTTCTTTATTTCTCTATTCAGGGACAATAGAACTGTTACACCCATTAGTATAAGTTCTTCCCAAAAACTTGTAAAGATTTCCACACCGAACTCCCCTCATCAACACCATTTCTCCTCGTACCATATTGCAAGTGTTATTTCCAAATACAGTATCCAATCCTGCATCATCCATCTTCCTTACAAATATTAGGCTCCTGGGTAGTTTTGGAATGTGCAGAACCCCAGGGAGAGTTCTAATCCTTCCATATTTTAGAATCAACTTAACCCTTCCACATCCCAATATTTTTGTTGTCGAGTCATCTCCTAGGAATACATCACCATCATCGTATTTTTCATATTCGAAGAACCACTCCCTATGAGGAGTCATATGGTATGACGCACCTGAGTCGATCAACCATACATTACGGTCTTCATGTGTACTTGTATATGCTAGGTAAACATCACCTCCTTCTTCAGTGGAGGTTTTCGCCTCTGTGGAAGAGGTACTATAAAATCCCTTTCTTTTTTCAACCTTCTTAGACTTGCAATATTTCTTATAATGCCCTGTTTTACCACACTTCCAACATTTCCTCAAAGATTTTCCTAGAGACTTAGATCTACCTTTAGATTTAGATATCCACCCCAAAGGCTTACCAGGGTTCCTGTCTTGGGTACACCCTCTTACAAATAAAGAATCTGTTCTATGACTATCCATGTTTTTTTGCCTCATCTCTTCAAATAACAAGGATGAAACTACATCCTCATACTTCAATGTAGATTGAGTGGTACTACCAATTTCTACAACTAGATTGTCCCAAGAGTCTGGCAAAGAACATAATAAATTAATACACTTATCTTCTTCTGCAATCATAATATTAATAGAGACAAGTTTACTTACCAAAGTATTAAACGCATTTAGATGTTCTGTCATAGAATCTCCATCTTCCATCCTGAGATGATACAACTTCTTTCGAAGAAACAACTTGTTTACCAGGGGCTTTGATTGATACAAATTCCCCAACTTATCCCATAGTTCCTTGGTTGTAGATTCTCCCGAGACATTCAACAAAATTGAATCTGCTAGGCAGAGTCAAATAATACTCCTTGCTCTTCTGTCCAACTTCTCCCAATCTTCCTTTAACATACCAATAGTTGGTGTACTAGTAGTTTGTGTACTAGTAGGTTGTGTACTAGTAGTCTGTGTGCTAGTAGATGGTGTACCAGTAGGCTGTGTACCAGAATCCACAACGATCCACTGTTCTTTGTCTAAAAGAAGGTCCTCCATCTTGAGCTTCCATAGCTCAAAGTTTTTACTGTTGAACTTCTCTATCTCGAATCTAGATGAGCTCATCATTCCTCTTTCTATACTCTAATCTTCACTGCAAAAGCTCCCACTAAACCCAGGTTTATCGCAGACCCAAGATAAATTTGATCTACAAGACCGAGCCAAACCCTAAACAACAAAGGCGTCCCTCTAAAGCCAAAAACGAGCTATAATACCACCTGTAAGTTTTAAACCTATGAAGTAAAGCAATGCATACAGATTCTTAAGAAAAACATAATTTAATCAATGGATCATTCACATAGTACACAGAGATATATACCCGAAACCCTCAACTGGGAAAACCTTTCTTATATTCATTATATCGAATTTCACCGTTCACTATACAATATAAACAATGTTTTTAGGTATTTCATAGATACCAAAACCCTAATCCCTAAAACCAAGATTATTTTTAGTAAACCTCTACAAATAGCAAAATCCGCTAAAAATAGCAAAAACTACTCCAAAATAAATTTTGGGGCAACGCTGCGTGTAACCAGGGGGGGCATACCTGCCCCCCCCCTGGGACCCCCCTAGGAAAGCACCTGACGCACTCGTCAAATGCAGTTGTCATATCTAACGTGCCCACACACACACATGAAAAGATTACAACACATACCCGACAAGAAAGAGCTCTGGGAGATCTGTGTGTAGCAGAAGAAAAATCGTCGAAGTCACAAAGACTGAAGCAGATGTGAGTTGTTGGATCAAGAGAAATAGGTGTTGGAGGATCCCTTACTCTGGAGGTCGTACACTTCGGAGAGTAGCAAAGAAGTAGGAGCCAAAAACTCCCAAAGGGGGAACTGTGGAATCGATATGAACGTTGGATCGGGAGGACACATGGAAAAATATTTGGTAGTCTAGAGACTTATCACTCCATAGGTTTTGTGGAGAGGAGGTTCAGAATTAACCGAAGCACTGGAGACCGAAGTTTTTCTAGGTTGTTCATCCCAAAGAAGAGTGTGGATTGTTCATTTACAAGGGGATGAGTGGACGATGGACGTTCAATCTGTTGGGAAGCCACTCTGAAGGATTTGTGGGGTGTTCATGCATATTCGACGAAAGCCCGAATATTGAAGAAAGAGGCTCAACCATCGATCTTGATGAGGAATGAGGACTATTGATCATGTTTCTTCAATTTTGGAGGATTGTGACTCTGGAAGAATTGGCCATAGTGTGAAGTGAAAAATCCCAGAGTATGGATCTCCAAAGCGCTCTTTGAGTAGGGGCCTGGTCACAGCCCACGGTCACCTGAGAAGTTCGCCGAGGCAAGGGGGCTCGGGACCAATTTTTTTTTATAAAGATAAATGGGCTTAGAGAGAGTCCTGCATGGTGTAGACTTGTATGAACCTACACACAGGGGGTATTAAAGGGGCTTGTGTATAGTGGATTTGGGTTCCAGTAGGGGCTCGAAGATCTGATTCATCTCAGCCAATTGAACGGTCCTAGACAGGGAGGTCGCACAGTCCCGAGGAGAGAAGGGGGATGTGCATCACTTCTCAGTGGTTTATAATTTATAACAACTATAGAGAAATCCTATATAATGGCATCCTTATCTACATCACTCATATTTTTAATGTTGCCTTCTATGCTACACATTATGATTTCCACTGAGATGTTTCTTGGAGTAATGACAAAACCTAACCCTTTCCAAAATATTTTCATCTCTTATTCACTTAATTTATGGATGGAAATCAATCCTTTTTCCATCATTGTTTGTAGTATTCCTTTAATTGTTGCTAGTGTCATTATTTTTTTTATTTTTCACAACAATTCTGTTATAATTTGTGTTAT
Source organism: Picea engelmannii (assembly GCA_009831015.1). NCBI lineage: Eukaryota > Viridiplantae > Streptophyta > Pinopsida > Pinales > Pinaceae > Picea > Picea engelmannii. Next base: position 41,551 of record ML812204.1, read on the forward strand.
TGTTTGCAATGTTTCTATCACTATTTGCAGTGTTTGTCTCATTGTTGTTTGTGTCATTTTTTATGTCATTATTTGTAGCGATCCTCTCATTCTTGAGATTATCAAATTTTCTATCTTTCCTTGGTACTTCCCTATGTCCCTCTCCCTCGACTTTAATTCACTTATTAATCAAACTTAATTATTAATTAACCTTAATTTTTACTTTTTAAATTATATTAATTATTAAGATGTTTTATTTTAATTTGTATTAATTACTAATATGTATTGATATTACCTACTACTCAGCCTATCTAAGTATACTAACACGTTTTTTACCATTTAAATATATTATTCCATACTATAATTAATGTATATACCAAACATGTATTATCTCTTCAGAGGCATAGGGTTTCAATTTAGGTTTTTAATAGTTCTCTTAGGTTTTTCTCTTTCTAATCTAGCTGACAAGAGTGTTTCCAAAATTCTCCCCCATATTATATTTATAATGAATATTTGCATCTCTCACCTTCGACGATTAGTCTTGTTTGAGGATTTGAAACATCGATGAAAAAATGACTTCAACTGTGGGTAATCTGGAAAACCTTTATCAAAAACCATTGGCTACAACATTTTACTTACACTTCTTATATATGATCTCATAATCAGACGCTATCATTTTGGTGACCCACTTTTGTTGCTTTGGTGAAGAAAGTTGTTGGTTAATGAACTAATTTAGACTGTGATGGTCAGTATTGATATGAAAATGCCTCTCGATGAGATATGTGTGCCAAGCCTCCAATGGATGAAGGATATCCATCATTTCCTTCTCATATGTTGGTATCCACAAAGTATGGTCACACAACTTCTTACTAGTGCATGCCAAGGGGATTCCTTCTTGCATCAAGCCTAATTTGATACATCTACATGATTCATCGCATTACAAATCAAAAGTATTAGTAAAATTAGGCACTGATAATACTAGAGTAGTTCACATGACATCCTTTAAAGTATTGAATTTATGTGATACTATCTCACTGCATACAAAGGAACTCTTTTTAAGGAGTGAAGTTAAGGGAGTTTCAATTTTTCCATCGTTTTTCCCAAGTTTTTGTATTAGTAAAATTAGGCACTGGTAATACTAGATTAGTGCACATGGAATCCTTTAAAGTATTGAAGGCATGTGCTACTATCTGAATCCATACAAAGGAACTCTTTTTAAGGAGTGAAGTTAGGGGAGTTTCAATATTTCTATCATTTTTCCCAAATTTGTGTAGTATCCTTTAAGAATTAAGAATGCTCACAATCTCTTCAGTGTTTTGGGACAAGGCCAATCTTGCATAGCCACCACTTTCAATTGATTTACTCGTACTTCATCCTGACTTACAATGTGACCCAAATATTCCACCTCAGGAGCCCCAAAAGAAAATTTTGAGTGCTTAACAAATAATTGGTTGTCCCTTAATAGTTACAAGGAATTATCGACATTTTATATGTGTGATTCCCATGATTTACTATACATCACTATATCTTTGAATAAGACTCACAAAAAATTTCTTAGGAAGGGTTTGAAAATATTGTTTATGAGGCTCTAGAAAGTGAATGGGCCATTATAAATACCTAAAGGAATCACTAGAAACTCCTAATGATGTTTATATGTCCTAAAAATTGTCTTAGGAATGTCTATCTCTTTCATCCTGATTTGGTGGTATCTTGAATGAAGATGAAGCTTAGTGAAAATTTTGTCTAGATGAAGTTCATCGAGGAGATCATCAATAATTGAGATAGGAATTTTCTGCTTGATTTTCAACTTATTGAGAGCCTTAAAATCAAGACACATATGCCAAGTTCCTTCCTTATTGAACACCATGAATGATAGTGATGATTAATGGCTTGTATTGGGATGTATGATCCTTACCTCCAAAAGTTCCCAAATCATCTTTTCTATTTCATTCTTTTGTATAAAACAATGTCGATAAGGATGTACATTTGGTGGTTGACTTCATGGAATTGTGAGATTACCATCATCATGCTCTCCACAAGAAGGGGGTAAACCCTTTGGTTTCTCAAAGAATTAATGATGTTTGTCTAGGATGAGCTACAAGTCTAGGTGGATTTGTTGTGTAAGACATTCCATAATCTATATGAAACTAAATTGGGAATTAATGCAAGAAGTGGACTTTCCTAAATAAATTTTCCATACAATGAGAGATGATTATTTGAGGAGGGCCTATATAAATCCCCCAATGGGCCTCAAAGGGGGTGCACATTCCATTTTTACAAAAATTCATATAGATTACCATCAAATCCATGGTTACTCGTACCAAATATTGTAGCCATCATACCCCTAATACTATATGACAACCCCTCGTATCAATGGAAAGTAAATGGGTTTTGAGTTGATAGTTACCCATATGGAGTTTGAAATTTTCACATATTCACCCCCATTTCATAATACCTCAATTAGATATCATGATTTTGAAGTTATGCACCAAGTGGGAAAAACAATGGGTTTCTACCACTCACATTTGAATGAAGTTATGGGTACTTCAACTATCATATATGACTATGAATTTACATAGTTTGATGTAGCCTATATGTTTCAAGGTTTGTGGAGTCAAAATGTTTGATAATGCATCTACATAGATTAATGGTTCTTCTCAAAGGGATTGAGGTTTAATATTTTCTTGAGTAGGAGTGTTGGTGTCTTCAACCAATTAATCCATTTTTTGTTCTGTAGTTATGTCTTATGTTAGTGCTAGAGTGGTCCTCACAATTTGGAACTATTTTTATTATTTAAACCTATGACCTGCTAGTGGAATACTAAGATGAGGGTGAATCAATATGAGCATTTTATTATCACTTTTTAACCACAATATGTAACACTAATTTCATCATCATTATATCATCAATATATCATGAGTAGTATAAATTAACAGATCATAATAGATATTCACAGAAACATAGTACACCAGAATTTACATGGAAACCCAATTGGGAGAAAACCATGATATGTTTTTCTTATATATAAAATAATACATTCATTGGAAGCACACACTTCCCAATTCTCCAGTTGCAAATGGAAGGAGGATACAACCCCCTATTTACAAGATCTAACCTGATGGAAGATACAACTCCCTCAATTTATTGCTCCAACTAGAAGGAGTCTACAAACCCATGATTCTTAGTCTCCAACCGAAAGGAAGCTCCAACTCCCTATGTTGTCTAGCATCGACTAGAAGGAGGCTACAACCCCCTTTCCTTACCCTATCTTGCCTCCCTAAAATATAATTGTATACCATACTATCACTACCACAATCACTACCACTGTCACTGTCGCATCAACCTGTAACCTATCAACATGTCACTATATTCAACCTGTCACTGTCATTGTACTATCAACCTGTAACTTTAATTGTACCATCAACCTTTAACATGTACCATTCCATACATCAACTATGTACCAAAAAATCATGCACCATAAAATATGCTCCCCCTATCTACAAGCCTTTGTTCTCTCTTCAATGTGCTTCCTTGTGTAAAATTATGATGTATATAAAAAGAATTAAAAATATTCTTTACCTGGATTCGATATGTATTCTACTACTCTCCCCCTATCTTATTGTGCCTAATGTCGTGTGAATCACTGTGGGGCTGAAACTACTCCAAATTTTTATCGAAGATATTCAAATCTCTCCCTCATAAGAGGTTTGGTGAAGATATCTACAATCTGTTCTTTTGTCCCAATGTACTCTATCTTGATGTTCTTCTCTATAACATGTTCCATTGGAAAGCGATGCTTGATTAGAATGTGCTTCGTCTTGGAATGCATCACTAGATTCTTGGAGATACATATAGTGTTGGTTTTTTCACAGAGTATTGAAATGGTATCATCATACTTCACTTGTATATCCTTCAAGGTTTGTTTCATCTAGAGAGCCTGAGTGCAACATGTTGTTGCTGCAATATCTTTTGCTTCTATTTCGGAAAATGATACTAATGACTATTTCTTTCTTAGCCATGATACTAGACACTCACCCAAGTAGAAAGTTGATCCACTTGTTCTTCTTTAATAATCAATGCTAATTTCCCTCTGCATTTGTGTAGGAGACCAAAGATAGATCATTTCCATTTGGATACCATAATCCAAACTCTTTTGTTCCTTTGAGATATCTACATATTCTCTTTACTACCACAACATATGTTTCTTTTGATGTTCCTTGAAATCTTGCAACATTTCCAACTGCTTGCATCACATCCAGTTTTGACGCTATCACATAGAATAAGATGGCAATCATCGATCTGTAGAGTCTCCGATATGCATCCTTAGAATCACCATCCTTACCTAACTTTCAATTGGTTTCCATAGGAGTGCTCAGAGGTTTGCAATCTTCCATTCCAAACTTCTTTATCATTTCTTTTATGTATTTTGTTTGGGCCATGAATATACCTTTATCATGCTAACATATATGTAACCCAAAAAAGAGTCAACTCACCAAGAAAAGACATTTCAAACTCATTTTTCATATCTATGGAAAACTTCTTACTCATTATGTCATTATCACTTCCGAGCATAATGCCATCTACATAAACTTCAATTATCAATATATTGTCTTGATCCACTTTTATGTAGATATTTTTCTCTACATTTCCCTTCTTGAATCCTTGTTGTTGTAGATACCTGTCCAATCTTGAATACCATGCTTTTGAAACCTATTTGGGTCCATACAATACTTTCTTCAACATGCAAACATAAGCTTTATTTTTTGATAGCAGAAACCCTTTTGGTTGTTCGATGTAGATTTATTCTTCTAATTATCCATTTAGAAAATATGATTTTACATCCATCTGATACAGTTTGATTCTTTTGGAGCATAAATAGGCTAAGATCAATCTAATTGCTTCCATCCTGGAAACTAGAGAAAAAGTTTCTTCAAAATCTATACCTTCAACTAGAGTGTATCCTTTGCATACTAGCCTTACTTTATTTTTGGTTACCTGTCCATCCTCGTTTAGTCTGTTTTTGAATGCCCATTTTGTACCAATAACATTCTTGTTCTTTGATCTTGGAACCAATTCTCATGTGTCATTCTTCTCTATCTCATCCAATTCTTCATCCATATCATTGATTTAATGTTCATCATTGTTGGATTCCTCAAAACTTCTTGGTTCAACAATACATAAAAATGCTAGGTGTTGTTTTTCTAGTGAAAGTATTCTTCTCTGAGTTTCAACTCCTGCATCGTTTTTCTCAATAATCTTCTTCTTCTACTCCTCCTTCTTTTAGATCTTCCTCGTCGTCATCGATATTTGCTTGCTTCTTTTCCCTTGTCTTATTGAATCTTGATAAAAAGAATAAACATGGGTTTCCTCCACCTCTCACAAGCTCTATTTCATTTCATTTTAGAAAATATTAGTAATTGTTATTTAAAAAAACAAATAAAAAACAATCCATCAATATTTATTATTTCATTGTATTAGTAACCATAATTATTTCAAATTTTGCAATCCATAATTTTTATTATTATTTTTACAACAACTATTGGTAACTACATTTTTCCCTTTCCCTTAGGTTGTAGCCATCCTGACATCATTGCAAGTATACATACTACTTAGTGTTTAGGGGATTGTTTTTGTACAATGATTGGATCTATGAGGAATTGTGGCATAGAGAAAAGTTGGAACCTCTTATTTGTTGATTTTCAAAATTGAAACTATGTGCAAGCTCTTATATTAAGATAATATGTTAAGTTTTTTTGTTTGTTTATGTTTTTAATGGTATTGAACACAACAATTCACAGGAAAACTCAAAGATTTTGCGTTTCATTTGTACAAACTCAAAATACAGACCCGAGGTATCTGTTACTATCATTGCTTCTTCAATTTCAATAGCAGAATAAGGCTGATACGTACATTCTCAACAATCGGATCGTTTTCTCATCTGAGGTCTGGCAAAAGACAGAGAAAAATATTTAGTCGAGGCAACTTGCCAGACCCTGAAATCAATAGCGGCATGACTAGTAAATACTGATAACAAGGTGTAGGCAAGACATCCTTGGCTAAATAAATAGCTCTGCTTCTACATGCCAGCGCACAGATGAAAACAAACCGAACGCTGCCCCGTCCACGAAGCTCGCAATAATATGAAATTTCCAAACACGGGAGGAGGAGATCATTTATAAGACAAGCAGATTCCGGAAATGATATGCGATCAGGGGAAAGGGAATCCATATTTGGAGGACAAAGTTGGCTTTTCGGCAGTTTCAAGAGCTGAAAGCACTGAATTGAATTAGAGTGGTGAAAGAAGATGACTTGTAATAATATGATTGTGGGCCGCAAGAATCGTTTTCGAACCTCAAGAGGCTTAAATAAATCTATTCAGCCACTAATCCAAATTCATAGTCTATCCGCTTCTATTTTCTATTCAATGAACGGTCCAGAGGCTTCTATTCGGTCTGACAAGTCCCAAAACCGTAACCACAGAATATGTTCACTTTTGAGATTATTTTGCAACTCGTAAATAATTGTGCACATAACCGTTACGTGCATTGCACGTTTTATACGTGGCATAAACATCAATTGAGGTCTATCTTGACTTTACAGTGAACAGTGGATCTGTTTGTAGATATAAGTTATTGGGTTAATGATAAACCAATTTAATATAATATTAAAAAATAAAAACAATTATTAAGTTAAATATGAAATGAAATGTGTGTTATAGTTTCCCTACCAAATCTTTTAAATATAAAAGAGTGAGTTTTTTAAATTATTTTAATTTATCATGTTTTTTTTCATGAAGTACTTTTTTTTTTTTCAATAAAAGAGGAAATATGTTATTGCTTGCCACCTCTACTAGAATACGTGGATCGCATAAAAAATGAAATTCTAAAATTTAACGTTACAAGTGTTCCAAAACAAATAAGAGATGGTTGGTATCATGCACCCAAAAATGTATCTACCATAGCTATGGTCATACACCTCAAAATTTAACAAAACTGAAAAAAGACGATGATTTGCAAAAACATAGAGAAGCTAGAAGTTTGGAAAACATGGGTGTCCATGAGTGTTGTAGGTGAAGACGAACCTTTGTTCGTAGGTCGAACACCGAGTTTTATACGGTGGAGTTTTATCCGGTGCATCCGACAGGGAGTCGAACACAAGGTCCACGTGTCGGCTGAGGAGGTTTTGATTATGAATTTGGTCCTCCAAGACTCACCGCATATCAAATATCAGTTGAAGGTGGTTGTTCGAAAAACGATGAAGAGAAGAGGCTGCTCAATTTTCCCCTTCGTATCCTCATGAGGAGTTGTATCTGCATAAAAAACTGTTGGTGGAATTTATTCCATGGCCAACCCATGGGTTGTATTCTGGGTTATCTAATCTTGAGCCAGCTCGAGGGAATTCCTTCCTCCACCATGCAACAACCTTGCAAGGTTCAAGTGGGGCTTCGAACGACTTCATCTTGAGAGGAGGAATTTCTTCCTCTGCAGGGAAACTTCCAGGATCAATCATGCTATCAGAGGGGTGATGGCGAGTGTTGGGAATTAAGGGAAGGCGGTGGAAATTCAAGCCAGTTATGGCCAATGCCGAGAGATTTGTCGATTGGAGGGGAGGGCTGAGAGGGATCCTAGTAGTTACGTCGAGCAATGAAATTGTAAAACTGAGGCCCTATTTTGGTTTTTTCACGCTCTCTAGGCATGTTGGAAGGGTTGCAACAGAGAAAGGGGAAACAAGGTTATATAGAGCTCTTGTCCAGAGACGAACAGTCTAGAGGTACAACTCTTGGTAAATGGAAACTGAGGAAGGTGACTCACAGGGGTATGGAGACCATGAGAGAGAGCTCACAGTATGAAGGCATGGAAACCGAAAGAACCAGAGACCCAACTGAAAATATAGAATGGCCATGGGACTCTTACCTTCATAGAGGACGACGAAATGAATGTGAGGAGAGCCATGAAAGTCGAGGTGAAACCAACCCACCATCTAGTACCTGCTCCAGTACCCCAACTCTTGTTCGCATGAGGAGCCATTAAATTCCCCGTGGTGAATCAACGCACTACCATAATTGTTGTGCAAGAGCCCGTAATTCAAATGGGTTGCAAGTTTGGTTGGCGACTCAGGGTAATAACTCCCCTTGCTACGTGCACACTAATGATCTACTCTTTTCCATCTGTCATCCCATCCGGGGATGAAATACTTTATTTTGATTATAACTTGAATTTTTAATAAAAATGATAGATATTATTTATAAAATATTTAGAGTTACATTAATGTATACATGAAATGTATGTATTGAAAAATAAACATTCACCAAAACCTTTATCTTCACTGAAAAGATTAATTCCTAAATTGTTAATGCTTCACTATTTTCTTTATAATTTCAATTTTTTAATTCTTTTCATACTTAATCAATTTCAAACTAATTCTACCAAAATCCATTCAAGATTGAGATATCAGAGATAAATCCATCAAAATTCTAAGTGATTCTTATATAAATTATACTTTTGATATCTCGTACAAGAGCCAACATCTCCCATTCCAAAAACAAATTGAGTAGCTAGAACAACAGAGAAAACAAAAAACACGCTCGAGTCGTCGAACTTGGATTCACTTATATGTTATCCACCAAAAACATGCCTATTTAATGGAATAAGTCCATTTATCCAAAAAAATAGAACATTGCGATTTTGATGGTGTCATAAACTAAATGAATTTTCTATCTTTACTCTGGAATATGATCTGGCTTCAAAAATAAGGCACAGAACATATGCTCTGGAATCCTTTAGAACATGTTTTTCCAGCAACCCCACCATGCACTTTGTTTCGTCTATCTATTGATAAAAGGAGAACAAGGGAAGATAGAAGGAGGGAGGGATAGAGGAACAATGTGTGTGAGAGAGAGAGGGAGGGAGAGAGGTAAGAGTGAGAAATGGGGAGAGAAGGGGAGCGAGAAGGAAGAAAGGAGTAGAGAGATCGAGTGATCAATAGGGAGAGAGAGGGTAGG
>ML812204.1:54517-75996 GCA_009831015.1 Picea engelmannii
TGTGTAAGAGAGACAAGAGAGATAGAGAGAGAGGGAGACATGAAGGGAGGGAGAGAGGTAAGAGAGATAAAGGGGGAGAGAGAGGGAGGGAGGGATAAATAGAGAGAGAGAGGGAGAGACAGAGAGAGAGAGAGGGAGAGAGAGAGACAATGTGTGTGTGTAAGGGAGAGAGAAAGGGAGCGAGAGAGATAAAAGAGAGAAGGGGGGAGAGAAGGGGAGAGAGATCAAACGAGAAATATGAAGAGAGAGGAAGGGTATAGAGAGAGAGTAGGAGGGAGGGGGAGAGAAAGGGACGGGAAGAAAGTGAGAGAGAGATAATTAAAGAGAGATATATAGAGAGTTAAAGAGAGGGGGGGGAGAGAGAGAGAGAGAAAGGGAATGATATGAATTATTTTTGACACAAAATGAGAGCGAGGTTATAATAAAGAAATGCACAGAGATATCGCATATATCCAATAATATAACATAAATATATCAAGGATGAAACCATAAACACAGAGATACAGTAATACATGATTTCTATTAATGAAATTAATGTACAGAGACAACAAAAATATAGAGTGAAAGACTCGTTAGAATGGTGGCAACTTATCTTTGAGAAGAGATGTGACGGCTACTCGCATTTGCAAGAAGATGATTACAATGAGGCTCTGAAGGCATTTTTATAATAAGAAGGAATGCCAAAAACCCTAGACATCCAAAAACCTAACCCTAGGATATGAAGTGCCAAAAGTCATGTGGGCCCCGTTTGGGTAAGTCAGTACATCAACTTCTCAGGGTCGTAACTTTTGCATACGATCTTCATTTTAGACGTATGATAGATCGTTGTAAAGGTATTGTCGAGGAGATTAATTTTGGGGGCTCAATAATGCCTCTAGATATCATTGAGAACCTCGATCTTGAAAAACCTTCATTTGGGTCCTCAAAATGGCCCCAGAAGTTAAAAACTACTAAAAATAGTAAATTGTCAAATTTGCGAGAAAACTATTTTGAGCCAGTCGGAAAAGGTGGGTGGCCACCGATATCTAACTGGGTCAATCCTACCTCCTTAGGAAGAAATGGTCTCCATTGCATTGAGTTCCTGGGGGAGAGGGAAAGGCATCTGCTGAATCTGCATCTTGTTGAGTTGCTTGCCTTGTTGGAGATGTTACATTGCTTAGTTTGTGGAAGTTTGTCACAAACCCGTTGAGGTTGAGGTTGTTCAACAAGTCAGGATACATGAGAGGATGGTGTGCAGAAGGAATATTTTCACTTTGATGCAACCTTGTCGACCTGCTTTCGTTGGATAGAAGGTGTTTGGGGTGAGGTTGTAGTGGTTGTAGTGTCCTTTTGTTCCCCTTATGAATAGATTGTGAAGAAGCTGAATTTTGTAGTATGAGATACGACCTTGCAGGACTTTTTAGGTGGAACAATAGTTGGAACTACCTCTGGTATTCTATAAGGATGACCCCTAAGAGAAATAATGAAACTGCAGGGTCGAGACTCATAAACAACATGATGCTTCCACATATATGGTTGGCCCAAGAGAACATCACAGACATCTAGTGGGGAAACATCACATCATACCTCATCCTTGAAGGGATAGATGCCATATGACAATCGACATTGTTGGCTGACACAAATATCTCATCCTTGGCGAAGCCACCCGATGTTGTATGGTTGCGGGTGTGGCATTGTTGACAATCCCAATTGTTTGACGACCTCTATTGAGATGAGGTTATTCTGGCTTACGCTATCAACAATAAAATGCAGCGGGGTCCCATTCACCCACATCTATGAATGAAAAAGGCACTCCCCCACTTCAATATCTATTGGTGCTTCTGGTTGAATTGTTGCAGTCATGACAATAGCAGTGGGGTCTGCGTCAATGATATGTCCTTTACCATTATTTTCGTAATCAGATTCTGAATCAAGGTTCGGCTCTTTGTCTTTGATCTCAGCCACCAATGACTGTTTTGAGCAACATTCATTGGTGTTGTGCCAGGGGCTTTTGTGGAAATCGCACCATTTTCTGGTGTCCTTCTTTGTTTTCATGTGACCCTTCTTTTCCTATGTCTTGGACTGGTTTTCGGGGGACTATTTATTAGGGTCATCTTTGTCATACTTTGGTTTTTGCAGATTTTCAAACCCAAACTCCCGTTTATTCCGGTGCTTAAATTTCTGCTCAATTTTAACAGCATATTGATAAGCAGCACCGAGTGATGAGATGTCCAGAAAATCCATTTTAGTCTGGATGTATCTGTGTAGAGCCCCACGGTATTTCAGAACCAAATGTCACTCAGAGACTTTGATACCCAGCTTGGTGTGCAAGGTATGGAAGGTATTGGTGAACTCTGGAACTGCTTGGCCCCTCTCTTTCTGCAGTGTGGTCCAACTCATGTACTGGTCCTCATAGTTTCCAACAGGGTAATATTGTTCATTTACCGCATCCACAAAAAAATCCCAAGTGGGATCGTCCCCATATATTCCAGACTCCTCTGTGGAAATTTTCTCCCAGTAAGTTTCCCACCAATGTTTGACATGAGGAAGAGCTTTAAGGAGTGCAAATTTGATGTTTTCTTTGTCGAAAAAATTGTGAACAGAGAAATAACCTTCTAGCAGAGTTAACCATTTTTCTAGGGCTTCTGCATCTATCTGTACTTCAAATACAGGAATATCAAAATTAACTTGTACCTTGAAAGGCGAGGTGCCTCCAAAGTGGTCGCTTGATGAAGATTCACCTGATGTTATCGATAGACATTTAAGGATGTGGGAAAAATTCTCCATCATTTCGTGCCTTTGTCGCGTGAGAGCTTGCTCAAGCAACAGATTGATAGGATCGTATGCTCCGTCGTTTTTCTTTTCTTCCACCATCGAGGGTTTCTTGGGTGTGCGAGAGAGATTGTATTCAATAGAGAAAATCTCGAGACCCAACTTTCTATACTCGAACCTCTTCAGGGACATGCACTTAAAAACGATGAAGAGCAGCCTGCTCTGATACCACTAATCCAAATTATTTTTGGCACGAAATGAGAGCGGGGATATAATAAAGAAATGCATAGAGATATTGCGTATATCCAATAATATAATAGAAATATATCAGAGATGCAACCATAAACACAGAAATACAGTAATACACGATTTCTATTCATGAAAGAAATGTACAGAGACTGTAAAAATACAGAGTGAAAGACTCGCTAGAATAGTGGCAACTTATCTCTGAGAAGAGATGTGACGGCTACTCGCATTCACAAGAAGATGATTAAAATGAGGCTATGAGGGAATTTTTATAATAATAAGGAATCCAAAAAACCCTACACATCCAAAAACCTAACCCTAGGAGATGAAGCGCCAAAAGTCATGTGGGCCCCGTTTGGGTAAGTTAGTACATCAACTTCCTGGGGTCGTAACTTTTGCATACGATCTCTGTTTTAGGCGTATGATAGCTCGTTGGAAAGGTATTGTCAAGGAGATTCATTTTTGGGGCTCAATTGTGCCTTAAAATATCATTGAGAACCTAAATTTTGAAAAAACCTTCATTTGGGCCCTCAAAATGGCCCCGAAAGTTAAAAACTGCTAAAAATAGTAAATTGCCAAATTTGCCAGAAAATTGTTTTGAGCCAGTCAAAAAAGGTGGGTGGCCACCAATATCCACCTAGATCAGGGAAAGAGGGAAGGAAAGACAAAGTGGGAGAGAAAGAGAGAGTGGCAGAGAGAGGGAAGAGGGGGGGAGGGGGGAGGGAATATGGGGGGAGCAGGAGAATTAAGGAACCCACCTAATGAATAATTAAAGTGTTCCATGGAGTTCAGTTGGAGGTTAGGGCTCATTCCCTATTTAATGGGGACATGGACCGAGGAAAATGTAATCATTAAAGAGTACGGATAGTCTCGGGGTTCGTGCCAAAGGTATCAAGACCTTGGGATTTCACCAGAATGCATGTTGAGAGGTTCTTTGAAGAAAGTTTATGAAATTTATACTCACGTTTCTCAAAAATTCGCAAGGAATTCGATGGTGCACTTTTTTTCTGAGTTTGAGAAACGTGTAAAGAGTTCATTGTAAATAAAATCATTTGAGCAATAATAAAGAGGTCTCTATTAAAAGCAGAATTAGAGACACAACACAAATTGGGTGAACTCCATTAACAAACTTTTGTATGTGATTTTGGTATTTTTGTTCTATTTTTCTCAGTTAATTGCAAGTTGTTTATCATTAAACTGAATTTGGATGGATAACTAATTTGACATGTATTTTGGAATTAGTCAAACAAACATTATTATTTCAAAGATCAAGTAGATGTGTATGTGTATTAAAGAAAAAATAGCATCTAAGGATTTTTCGGATCAAGTTGGTATCAAATCTAAGGTTTTGACAAGTGGCTTCAAGTGAATTCTTGCAAGTTCCAAATCCAAGCAAGGAGAAGGGAAATTTGCATGTTATAATCAAGAGATTGGTTTGAGAAGCTTTACTCAAAGAAGAGATATGACTTCTTGGCCAATAAAATTAGGTCCTTATGACTTTGAAGATTATTTCTTCAAGGATCTTAATTTAATGAGAGCCATGGTAGAAGAAATGTACGGAGGTCGAAATAAGGCCAAGGAAGAAGATACATCAAAGATATTTGAACCAGTTAAAGATGAAGGAGGAGGTGAAGGATGTGGGAATTCGAAACCACCCTCACCATATTCATCATCTCCAAGTGAACATTCTTCACATAAGAAGAAGTCTACTAAGAAGACTTCTCATGCTCATAATTTCCCTTTATTAAAATTGCATATTAAGTTGGAATTACCAATTTATGATGGAGAATTGAATGTCGAAAAGTTGGACAATTGGATCAAGAATATATAAATATATTGCAGGGTGCAAAACACCGTGGATGAAACTACAAATATGAAATTGGTTACTCTTTTTTCTGGGAAGTACAACCTTAATATGGTGGGAGAGTAAGACACAAGTTGATGTTCTTCAACAGGGTACAATAATTTCCTCTTGAGATGAATTTAATGCTTCAATTAGAAAAAAAATTTATCCATTATCTTATGTGAAAACAACAACTATATAATGACAATATCTCAGACAAGGGAAGGGGGAAAATATCCTAGCATATACACATGAATTTAAAAATAAAGAATTATCCTTGGGAATTCCCATATATGCTCAGGAAGGTATTATAAAGTATATATGTAGCATGCACTCATATTGTCAACACACTATTCTAATGTTTAACCCTACTAAGATTCATGAAGTATCAATACAAGCTACTCATCCGGAGGATAGTAAGGGGAAACATGTGATTGAATATAAGAAGCCACACAAGTTCAAAAAGAAACTGAAAGGAAAATGGAAGAGTAAGAATTCATCTATTGTAAGGAAAGTTGAAGAAATACCTACATGTTTCCAGTATGAGAGAAAGGGTCATGAGGAAGCACATTGTTGGAAGCTCCATCCATAATTACAACCAAAGAAGTTCCAAGATAAAGGGAAGCAAAGGAATGCTACATCATCTCAATAAGATATGGGATCAGATTTAGGAGATGAATCTATGATCATGGAAATATGAAGAAAAAGTATAGCTACTACTAATTCTTCAATTCAATCTTCCAAATTGGAAAACGTTATTTATAAAAATAAAATAAGTGAGTTTTTTCATGTCAGAGTTATAGTCAACTACAAAAGGATAGATACTTTGTTCGAAAGTGGATCTCAAGTTAACGTAATATCTAAAGTAATTGTTAAGAAGCTAGGTTTGAAGATGAAACCTCATAAAAAAACATATCCATTAGGTTGGGTATGTGAATATGCTAACTTCTAGGTAAAAAAGCAATGTAAGATCATATTTGAAATTCTAGCTAAGTTCTTTGATGAGGTTGAGCTAGATGTTGTGCCTTTGGACAATTCTGACATTTTCTTGGGTATTCTATATCTATTTGATAAGAAAGTTATATTTTACCACAGAGAGAATAAATACCACCTTTTCAAGGATGGGATTGAATTTATTATCAGAGATCATCATATCAAAAATAATGTTTCTTTAGTGAGCACATGGAAAATGAAGAGTCTCGTGAATGAAAGTAACTATTTTGTTCTCATGATAGTGAAACAAAAATAAGAATAGATATATGATGCTTTATCAAGTTTTGATCCAAATCATAAACATGAGTTGGTTGAAATCATAATTAATTATGATGATTTATTTCAGGAACTTGCAGGGTTTCCTCCTAAGAAGGAGGTTGAACATGAAATAAATTTGCAATAGGATGATCCTGTTCCAAAAATTGTAATTACAAGTCGATGAGATATTCACATCTCCGACGATTTATCTGTCAGTCATTATGTGAGTAGTTTTTCAGTCAGTCGAAACCTCATTCAGACAGTGTGACAATTTGTAAGTGCAAAGTCACACATTTACTCAAAAGTCAATCTACAAGCAAGAAGGTATAAATGGATCCGATCTCTATCTTCTCGGGTTGAGTTAAGTGGTTGAAGAGTCATTCAAATTAATGACAATCTTTAATGTTGAGTCGATCTTAGCTTATGTAGGAAGTCTATCTCAGTGTCTATATAAGTCTAAGTCTCTTAGTTAGTATATGATGCAGAAGATGATGTTGAGGAAGAGCAGTTGATGTGTAGTGGAGAAGCAGAGAGGTAGAGAGAACCAGGAACAACTGAAGAGTTGACAGAAGAAGCCATTGGAGCTGAAGCTCATCTCTGTCATTGTATTTTGTATTCGCGCACAATGCCAAAGTTCATTAATATCAAGCATTTATGTAAGAACATGTTTCTGTCTTATTTATGAGTTTATATGCTAAGGATAAAATTATGTTATTCTTCATTCATAAATAAATAAATTAAGTGTGTGTTCACAACACGTAGAAAACTAAGCAGTATATGTACTGCGCAGTGGTCTTGAGAAATTAGTTGCGTAGCCTATTTGGTGCGTAGTATTTCAATTTGTGTTACGTAGAGTAGAGTAGACTGTGTGCACCAGAGAACTTCCCTTCAAATTGGTATCATATCAAGTTCTATCAGAACAAGTTTGTCAAAGCAGAAACTCTCTTGAAAAGTGAAATATGGCCTCTACCTCAAATATGCAACCTCCCACTTTTACAGGCAAGAATGATGATATGTGGTCCTTGACCATGATGGCCTTGTTCCGAGGTCAATATGTATGGGAAATAGTATAGAATGGATATGTGGAACTAGTATATCAAGAAACATGCAATGCACTCACAGAAGATGAGAAAGATGTATTGAAAGATTAAAGAAAGAAGGATGGAAAGGCATTGTTTTACATACATAAAGCCATGCATGAGAGCATACTTCTAAGAGTTGCATCAACAAAGAAATCCAAGGAAGCGTGGGACACATTACAAACCTCTTATCAGGGTATGGAAAAAGTAAAGACTGCAAAATTGTAGATTCTTAGAAGAGATTTTCAAACCATGTCAATGAAAGACTTAGACAGAATAGATTCATTATAGAACCATGTCATTGGACTGATAAATAATATTAAGTATCATGGTGAAACCATAAAAGAAGAAAAATTTGTTGAGAAGGTGCTTAGGAGTCTTCCTCCTAAGTTTGATACCCTCGTTGTGACTCTAGAAGAAAGAAAAGACTTGAGTCAGTTCAGTCTCGCTGAAATGCAACTTCCCTCATCGATCATGAACATAGATTGAATAGATCAAGTATGTCATTAGAGAATTCATTTTCCACGAAGTCATATATAAGTCGTAGAAGAGGAAGGGAGAGAGATAACTCTAGAGGCAGAGGAAGAAGTTCTGACATAAGTGGATGCAATAGAAATCCTAAAAATACTGGTGGAAGAGATCAAAAACCAAGTACCAGCCAGTCAAGTTTTCAACGAACTGACAAATCAAAGATTCAATGTCATTACTGTTAAAAGTATGGACATTATGAATATGAGTTTAGAAAGAGACAGTACAATCAGAACAAGAAAAGTCAAGATCAGTCACACACCGCAAATAACCAAACTCGCCCTGTGTTTATGGCGCACATTGTAGAAATGCCTAATATAGTCTCGTCAGTTGAATGAAATGTTGCTAAAGCAATTCCATGTGAAATATGGTACTTATATTCAGACTTCATTAACCACATGATAGGAAACCTAGAACTGTTTTCTAGTTTGTGGGAGTCGGTCCAAACCAAGGTTACACTTGGAAAATATATCCAAGTCACTATCTTAGGAAAAGACAGTATAAACATTTTAACCAGACAAGAAGAACTGAATTTTTTGTCTGATGTATATTATGTTTTCGGTATGAAGCATAATTTGATGAGTACAGGAAAACTGTTACAAAAAAAATAAAGAATCTACATGGAAGATAATCACTATGTGATCATGGATAAATGCCCGAGAAACCAACTTATTGCAAAAATCCAGATGACAAGTAACATGATGTTCCCATTAACATTAAATCCAGCCAAGAAAAGGAATACAATGCAAATTGTTGATAAAGGGAAAAGTGCGCAGTCAGACACTACATTCACAACAGAAAGTGCATGCAGTTCCAATGAAGAAAATAGTGTGCGCAGTATCAAGAAAGGAGAAAATGGTGCAGAGATGAAAGCAACATTCCAATCTGAAATACAGGATGATTCCTAGTTATGGCATTTCATATTTGGACATTTGAACTTTGGAGGTATGAAACTACTACACTCAAAGGATATGGTAAAAGGTTTTCCATTGATTGAAAAACCAGAAAGGATATGTGAAGGATAAATATTTGGCAAGCAACACAAAGAATCATTTCCAGTTGGCAAGTCTTATAGAGAAAAATATTCACTAGAAATTGTACACTCGGACATTTGAGGACCAATGCAAACTCAGTCAATAGGAGGCAGTACTTATTTTCTAACATTCATTGATGATTTCTCAAGAAAGAGATGGATTTATTTCCCAAAGAATAAATCTAACGCATTGGGTTGTTTTCAACAATTTAAATCACTTATGGAGAAATAGAGTGGTTATTTCAACAAGTGTCTAATAATGGATAGAGGAGGTGAATATACTTCAAGAGAATTTCATAACTTTTGTAAAGTTCATGGTATCTACAAGAAATTTACTGTGAGATACACACCACAACAAAATGGTGTCGTAGAGAGAAAGAATATAACCATCATGGAAATGGTACGCAGTATGTTGAAACGTAAACATTTGTCAAATGAGTATTGGGATGAGGCAATAGCAACTGCAATATACGTATTGAAAAGATGTCCGACAAAGAGTGTGAATAATGGAGTTCCTTAGGAAGCCTGGACAAGTTCAAAGAATAATGTGGCACACTTAATTTTTTTTGGTTATGTCACATACGCACATGTTCCAGATGAACTGAGAAGGAATTTGGACAACAAAGGACAAAGATGTATATTTGTTGGGTATTCTGAAGAAACAAAAGGATACTTGAGTTGTATGACCCTATCAAAAGAAAATTCTTTATCATTTGCAATGGTCACTTCATGGAGAATGAAGCATGGGATGGAACCATTGCAAAGACAGTAAAAATTATTGACGCAATTGAGCATGATGACATAGAAGATGAAGTGTTTCAAACACCATGCACAAGTCAGTGAGGAGTCCCATCTACACCTGGCACTACGATACAAATCACTACGCATAATACTCAAGTAAGAACATGAGGTGCATAGTCTACACCTAAAGTGCAACAAACACCAACAAGCAGTCCAAGCAGTTCTACATCTCCATATCCAACTTTAGCAATTTTGTTACCAAGAAAGATAAGAAGTCTGCGCGACATCTATAATGAAGATGTGACATATTCATTTTCAATTTTTTCTCTATTTTCACAAATAGATGATCCATTAACCTTTCAAGAAGCAGTCAAAGATGTTGTATGGGCACAAGCCATGGATGAAGAAATCAAATGCATAGAGAACAATAAAACATGGAGTTTGGTTGATGTACCTAAAGACAAGGATGTTATAAGTGTCAAGTGGATTTATAAAACCAAGCAAGATGCAGAAGGAAATGTACATAAGTACAAGGCAAGGTTAGTTGCAAGAGGATTTACACAACAACCTGGAATTGATTACAATGAAACATTTGCACCAGTGGTGTGTATGGAAACATTCAAAACCATGTTAGCTATTGTCACGCAGTGCAAATGAGAATTTTACCAGATGGATGTAAAGTCGACATTTTTGAATGGAAACTTAGAAGAAGAAGTATATGTGGAACAACCACAAGGTTATGAGGTCTCAGGACAAGAAAAAAAAGTATACAGATTGAAGAAATAATTGAATTGTTTAAAACAAGCTCTGATAGCTTGGTATAGTCGCATAGATTCCTATCTCGCACATAATGGATTTTAGAGAAGTGAAAATGAGCCAACATTGTACATCAAATCAAATCAACAAGGTAATTTCTTAATTGTTTGTTTATAGGTGGATGATTTGATATTTACAGGTGATTTTTGCATAGAATAATTCAAGACAGACATGAAACATGAATTTGAAATGACTATTTGGGGCTTATGAGATATTTTTTGGGAAAAGAAGTGCACCAATCCAAAACTGACATATTTATCTCACAGTCCAAGTATTTGCATGAAATATTGAAAAGATTCAACATGGTGAATTCAAAAGCAACACCAACACATGTCATAATAGGATTGAAGTTAAGCAAGGAAGATAAAGGGTCCAAGGTGGATCCCACACTATTCAAAAGACTAGGTAGTCTTATGTATCTAACAATGACAAAAATTGGCATTATGTATGAAGTGAGCCTAATTTCAAGGTTCATGGAAACTTCAAAAAGAATCACATTGGAAGG
Source organism: Picea engelmannii (assembly GCA_009831015.1). NCBI lineage: Eukaryota > Viridiplantae > Streptophyta > Pinopsida > Pinales > Pinaceae > Picea > Picea engelmannii. The sequence goes on from ML812204.1 coordinate 65,311, forward strand.
CATAAAAGAATATCCTCAGATATGTGAATGGAACACAATATTTTGGCATCAAGTACTCCACTTCAGAAGATTTCAGACTCACTAGATACACTGACAGCGATTGTGGAGGCAGCAATGATGACAAAAAAAAAACTCAAGGTACAGATTTCATTTTGGAACAGGTATGGTATAATGGGCATCAAGGAAGAAACCCATTGTGACACTTTCTTCAACAGAAGAAGAGTACGTCGAAGCTACAAGATCAACTCGTCAAGAAGTATGGATGAGAAGGATGTCAAAAGATTTGTTGTAGGAACAACAGGAACCAACAACAGTTTTCTCTGACAACAATTCAATCATCATGTTATCAAAGAATCATGTGTTTCACAAGAAAAACAAGAACATTGATACAAGGTATCATTTCATCAGAGAATTGGTGAATAACAAAGAGATCTGTTTAGAATTTTGCAGGTCAAAAGAACAAGTTGCAGACATTTTTACAAAGGATTTAGCAAGAGATGCATTTCAACATATGCGCAGTAGTCTGGGAGTCTACACAGTAACAGATGAGTGGCAGTAAAATGAAAACTCAATTTTTTGATTTAATTTTTCTTTTTGTAATCCCACCAACTTATAATTAAGCAGGAGTGTTGTAAATTGTAATTACAAGTCGGTGAGATCTTCACGTATTAGTCGATTTGTCTGTCAGTCATTATGTCAGTAGTTTGTCAGTGGAAAGGACAGTAAGAAAGTCGTTGACAAGAAATAAATGAAATGAATGAATTCATTTCATATTAAATGATAAAAAGATTACACCTTAAGAGATTTGATTCCTCTCAATGCTTGATAGCTCAAAATTTAAGATAAATCTATGCTAATTTAATTTTTTAGATGTTGTCATGTACATATGTATGTACATAGTTATTTTTTTTTTTTGTTAAGTGCATATGTACGTATGTGGTTATTTATTTTTTATTTAATTTGTTATGTTGTTGTCATGTAATGTATTACCTGACAATGTTGGTAACATCTACCCCACATTGGGTTGTAGAAAACCTCACTACTCTCGCTGCAATAATTTTTATAAGTCCTGCCTTGTCTCGACCGGTGCATGTGCTACAATGTTTTCTAGAGGAGGGATTGTAAGAAAATGTCAGCTAAGGTTATGCCTCACGACACTATCCTTTTTAGCAAAGGCATCCTCCTCTTCCCACTTAATCCGACAACCCAATGAGAATTCTTCTCCCTGAACCGGCTGCTCCTCTAATTCCATAGGGAACCCTGATCACCAGTCAAGATAGTGAGTTGAGTCAAAGAATATTCCATGTCATCTTGTCGGCTGTTCTTCTACCAACGAGAGTTGTTTCCCCTTCGAACTTGACCTGTCTCTCGGATGCGAGGCATTGCATGCAAAATAAAAAAGACAGCAACCCTGAATTGACAATTGAATTCCCTCCTACCTCCAACAAGCATAAAATTCGTTAAATATCCATATTGAAATATCAATGAATTCCTACTCTTCGTAGCACACTGCCAATGATCTAGGGCCGCATAAACGTAGTAGTCACGCTGTCATATTAACTTCCCAAGTTCTCTGAGGTGTAGTACCCATCTTATCACCTGTACCATTAGCCGAGACCTTATGCTTCAGCCGATACCTCACGCTTCAGATCATGGAGCTCCATTAACTTCGGGGCTGGGACTAATGAGGCTAAAATCATCCATGCAACCAACTCAAGAATAAAACAGGAAGGTTGCCGACCCATCTGCTAACACGTGTACATTTATTGGACCTACGCTGACACCCCATTTGGGGAGACATCTTTTATGGATGCCAGCTACTTAAATTCCTAGAATGGGTATGCTCTGGGTTCTAGGCATTGCCACAATCAATATCATGCCCTCGCCTATTCACTCCTATGTTCGCAAGCTTGTCTGCAATATTGTTTGCCTCTCGACAAATATGAGAAGGAACTAGAACTAGATTACGAAGCAACACAGATTTCAGAAATTCAATATTGTTGAGAAGCCTCCAACTTGGCTATGTATTAGATAGATCAACATCGTTTAGAATTTTTGGAGAACAATGCAATGATGATCTCAGAGTCTCCTTCTACAATTAATTGTTGGATGCCAATATTTGTAGCAGATTGAATTCCCTGAATGAGAGCGCAAAGCTCAACTACATTGTTTGTTTCATATCCCATACCATCTACTAGAATGTGATAGACTTGACCCTCGTCATTCAAAAAATAACAACAGAGCCAACAGGCCCTAGATTTCCTTAGATACCCCATCAAAACTAATCTTGAAGAATCCAGGGGGAGGACATGTCCACCTCATCGGGCTGCTTGCATGTGCTCACAGCAGGGTGCTAAGGTTAGGGGCTGGAGCTAGGCAGATCCCACTTACTCCATACAGATGGTTCTTAGATCTTCTGCTCACCAAATTTTTAATCGGATTGTTTCCATGATGTCCATAATTCTTGCCATGGACAAGAATGGAGTGAAATATTTTTTTTTTTTTTTATATATAAATATTATGTTATGTTAAGTTAGAGTTATAATTATTATTATTATAATAATAAAGTTGCATCAATTAATAATAATAATAATATTTATAAAAATAAAGTCTATGTAGTAATAATTACTTTAATTTAGTATATAATTATTTTTATAATATTTAAAAAAAAGAAATATTTTAATATATTTTATAATATTAATATATTACAAAATATATTAATATATTAAAATATATATATATATTGGTTTGAAATTATTTTGTTTATATATTTTTTAGTTTAATTAATAAATCACAAAAACAATGTAGTGGTTAGTTAATATATAGATCTATGAATATATTAAAAAATATATTAAGATATTTTATAATACTTTAATATTAATGTATTAAGTCAACATATATCTATCTTAACCCCTATCTATATAGAAGTGAGAGGGACCAAATCTCTTGAGGTGCAAACTTTTTTTAGAGTGTAAAACTTGCTGAAACTTTAAAGGTTTGCATCTTTAGATATATGATCCCTCTTGGTGCTTCATAGATCTAGGCTTAAGATGGACCTATACTAGTAGATACTTAATTAATAGAAGCAAAATAATTTAATTTTGACTTAGTCATAATGTATTTATACATACATAATTAAGAAAAATATGAGAGATTTGTATCATATTCTATTATACTCTATATTAATTATAATATCTTTATTGACTTTTCTTAAAGGTTTGCATCTCTAGAGATTGATCCCTCTTAGTGCTTGATAGATCTAGGCTTAAAACGAACCTATGCTCGTAGATACTTGAATTAATAGAAGCAAAATAATTAGATTTTGACTTAGTCATAATGTATTTATACATACATAATTAAGGAAAATATGAGAGATTTATATCATATTCTATTATACTCTATATTAATTATAATATCTTTATTGACCATTTTAATAACTAGACATATCCATGTATGTTACATCTATTTCAGTTTTTGGGCTAAGCGGCACTCTACAATACCCCATTAAAAAATTTAAAATTACACACACACACTATATATATATATATATATATATATATATATATATATATATATAATTGCTTTATCATTTACTCTCACTATTACTATTACTTTAGTATATTTACTTTTACTTTAGTATTTAGTATATACGATTATTATTTACTATTACTTTAGTATTTAGTATATACGATTATTATTTACTATTACTTTAGTATTTAGTATTGATTCAATTAATTGAAGAAATGATACCAAGAAAATGAACACAATGATAAACTATTTAGAGAAATTAGTTGCATTGATTTAATGCAAAAAAAAATGCATTGATTTAAGTGATGATACAACAAAAAAGGATTTAGCATAGTCAAGTAGTTGTTTGATACAACAAATCATCAAGTAAAAAGAATTCAAGAATAACTTAATGAAAACAATTTTCAAAACATATATTATAAGTTGAATTCATGTACTTTGTTTCATTAGAAGTCATTTATCTATTAGTATTGACACTTTAAAACAATTTTAATATTAAGATATATAAAATGTAGAAAATGTGCTCAAGTGGAGTTGAAGCATGTCCCTCCTAATACAATAAACATGATGATACAATAAAAAATGATTTATCAAAATCAAGTATTTCTATTCATTATAACAATGATATAACATAAAACAATAGGGTGCATTGATTTTAGTGATAATGATATAACGTAAGAAAAATAAGGTGCATTGATTTCATTGATATTACTATGAAAAATGACTAAGTGCATTAGATAATTGAAGAAATAAGAAGAAATTTAATGATCTATATTGATTTCAAGGGTGAGATACAACAATGATAAATGATTTAGAGAAATTAGTTGCATTGATTTAATGCAAAAAAAAAATGCATTTATTTAAGTGATGCTACGGCAAAAATGGATTTAGCATAATCAAGTAGTTGTTTTCATTTTAACAATGATATAACATAAAATAATGATAACACTATGCATAATGATTTAATGCATTAATTAATTGAAGAAATGATAAGAAGGAAATTAATCCTATATATTGATTTCAGATATGAGATACAACAAATCATCAAGTGAAATGAATTCAAGAATAACTTAGTGAAAAAAAAATTCAAAACATATATTATAAGTTGAATTCATGTACTTTGTTTCATTATATCTCATTTATCTATTAGCATTTGCACTTTAAAACAATTATAATATTAAAATATATAAAATGTAGAAAATGTGTTCAAGTGGAGTTGACACTTGTCCCTCCTAATACAATAAAAATGATGATATAATAAAAAATGATCGATCAAAATCAAGTATTTATATTCATTATAACAATAATATAACATAAAACAATAGGGTGCATTGATTTTAGTGATAATGATATAACATAAAACAATAAGGTGCATTGATTTCATTAATAATACTATGAAAAATGACTAAGTGCATTAGTCAATTGAAGAAATAACAAGAAATTTAATGATCTATATTGATTTCAAGGGTGAGATACAACAAATCATCAAGTGAAATAAATTTAGGGTTAAAACAAATTTCAAAACATATATTATAAGTTAAGGTGCTTCATACAAAAACAAAAGAAGAAAGATTGGGATTGATCATGATCCAAATATTTGTAATTTACTACATTCTTATTGTTATCACATTTTTCATCATTCTACATTGTTACTTTTTATATTTAGCATATTCCTCATGTAACTCATTAAATATACTTTTGATTCATACCCTCTATATTCTCAAAAAACTGATGTAACTGAATAAATTTAAAAGAATTAGATTAATCTTCGGCATATAGATATACATATTGTTGTTTATCTACGAAGTTTGTGTGACCTCCCACAATTGGAACCATCATAGCTCCATCCTAACCCCGGGTCTATCAAGCGTTGAGAGGGATCAAATCTCTCAAGATGAAAGCCTCAAACCTTTCCTCAAAATTTTCACTCTAAAAAAGGTGTGCACCTTGAGATATTTGATCCCTCTCGATGCGTGATAGATCCATGGTTAATATGTATTTATGCTCGTTAGTCAAATTAAACCATTAATTACTTCTTGTTCTACTTCAATGGGAGAACCCTGACTTTTTTTATTATAAGTGATGTGTTTCATTATGGTCTCATAAATTTTGATATTTAGGTTACTTGTAGGGAAATTACTTCACATACACACTATGTAGAGAATATTTAAGATGGTGGGAAATATGACACTACAATCTACTATTTGAATAGCAAAATGAAATATTCCTTTTCGAGTTTTCAAATTATGATACAAGTTCATATCCATTACAAAACACTTCATTTTCCCAATATCACAACAAAAATGTATATATGGAGTACCTATCTTAATAAATATTCAATGCTTCCTTGACTGTACTATAAATGTTACCCAACACTTCCATCTATTGGAACAACAAATATTCTACTCTTATTAGATAGCCATCAAGAATGGATTATAATATCTATGAAGAACCTTATATTTATGTTTCTTTAATTATATGAATCACATTTTTTACGAGCTTTGTTTCACCATTAAATATATATGGTGCAACGAGATAAGTTTTCTGGCCATAGACAATTGTTGTTTTTTTTTCATGTAAATCCTTCTTTGCCTTTGACATGGCCAATTCTCTTCTAGATTCATTTGTATCTTTATTAGTGGAATAAATATGTTTCCTAAGAGAATATAACACATGAATTAGATCAAATAAATGCATTATTTTAAGTTCATTCCAATAGGTGAGGTCAAAAATTTGGAAGTCTTGTTTATGCCTTTTGGCATCCAGCATCCAATAAAGAGAAATTTTCAAGTCATCTAGATCATCATCAATATAAAATAGGTATCCATTGAAAATATCCTCCTAGACCAATTCAATGAAAGATTCATTCTTATTTAACCAATTTTATGTCACCATACTACGATACAAGGGTCTTATCTCAATCTATTCATTAAAATGTCTCTTCATTTGACACAAACAATATTTTTTTCTAAAAAAAGGGCTAGTGTCCTTGATAGGCACACTTATGCAAATTTTTAGAATACCTTGAACAAATTTGCTCGCCATGGCATGGATAACAAAATAATTACTTTTAACTTAGTATTGAACTAAAAAAGAATGAAAGTTAGACATGATGCATCAATTGGTGATGAACTTCAATGAATTGTAACTTTAAAATGATTTAAACTATTTGAAAAGAAAGGATAATAAACCTAAGACTACTCCATTCCCTATAATATCATGAATTTTACAACAAATCTCTCAATACATGTTATGAAACAAATGATTAAGATATCATAAGAAACCATAATACACACCATGTACACTAAATGTGAGAATGGAGAACAACTCTAGGATAGATAACATAAATGAATTACATGATAAATACTTAATGAATATGAGAAATTCCTCAATATACCTCAACACATTCATACATCCCCATTCACATGTCCCTCAATAATGACTACATGATCTCAATATATACATGTTACCACATTTCACGTGTCACCTCTTTATTAGGCTGACAACTATTACATATACATTTACCTATTTCATGTACATTTAATCCTGCATATCCCCCCTTGGGGTCATATCATATACATTTATCCCCATATATGCCCCCCGTGGGATCATACCATAGTACCCTCCAAAAATATTTCTCCTAAATCTTTTCAATTAAAGGTATTACATGTGATGAAACCAAATAATAGGATTTCCTTATATTCCTTCTTTCTTGTTACCACTAATGATGATTAATGCATCTAAACTCAATTGTTTTTTCCTTGATCCTTGGTAGCTATTTGTTTCATAATTTTCTCTCCTTTGATTCCATCTATTATTATTGTGACTTCTCTAATTTGTTTTAGTTGTTGGTCTTTGATAATATCATGCAGAATAATGGTTTTTTTATTCTTTGTTCCATGAATATTGTTGATTGTTAAATCTTCTTTCTTGGCAATTTTGATGTCAATCTTCTTGTCTTTCTTGAAAAAATTCTTGGTAATGAGGGTGTCAATATGGTTTCACATATGATCACTTTCCTTCATTATTCACACACATTATGTCTATCTTCTTTGCATAGGAAATGACATTATTTATCCTCTTTTATTCATATTTTATTACTTTATACTTGGAGAGAATGTCATCATATTTGACATGTACACCATCTAGATCGACTTCAACTTCTTCAAGTATAATATGGTGAACTTCTTGAATATTTTATTCTTTATCCTTTTAAAACTATATTGTGACCCCATATATCAAATTATTACATCCTTGTTCAATTGTGAATTGCATTTATGAATTTATCTCACTAGTATTTAGGGATTCCTTAACCACATTGCAAATTCCCTCTTAACGTTTTTTGATAGTATAATCTTCCATTTTTGTTATAATATCTTGATCCCTACTCTTTGATTCAAAGTATTGTAAATGTACTTTAGCATTATTAACATCATTAATAATTTATTTATTATTCTTACATAACCTTTGATTTCTTCACATTTATTTTCAATTCATTCTTTGAATCATCCTTTTCCAACTTTCCTTTTCTAGTTTTTTCTTGCTTTAGGTTTTTAACCTCCTTAGTGAATGATTCATTAAGGGATTTCATCTTGGTGAACTCATTGCCTTTATTTATAATATATGCTCCTAGTTCTTCATTATCCTTCTACAATTTGGAAATTTATTCTTTTGACTCCCTTAACATGACTTGAATTTTATGCATATCCTCCATTCTTTTATCCTTGGTCGATTTATATGAGAATAATTTTTAGAAATTTCCCCACATGGAGATGAACGTAGTATCTTTATCAAGGCTCATCCTAAACTCCCAAGACATTACTTTCTCGAAAATGATTCTTACCATTTTCCTTTATCAGTATCACCCATTCTATGGGACTAATTTTATCTTTATCCTCATTTCAACAAAATTTAGGTATTAAAATTGATTCTTAATTAAGGTCCAACCCAAACCCTCAAATTAAATCCTCAATATATTATCAATAATGATTTCAAATCGTTCTGATCCTTTTTTGAGTATCTTCTCCTATTTTTTTTCTTTCCAACAACTTTTTAATTACCTAAGTCCGACATCAAAATCAAAAGTTATGATAAATTTTAATTAACATACTTTTTAAAACCTTGATTTTGAGACTATCTTTCTGATCGTAATTTATCCTTATGTGTCTCGAAAATTTTGTTACTTCTAAGTCTAAAGTTTCATCCTATAGTACTTTGATATGTCTTATCCTCAATTCCATAGGTTTGACCAAATTTTGACGTGTCAAGTGAAAGTTATGGTAAAGTTCCCAAAACTTGCTTATTTTTGTCCATAGTGTGCCTTGCAATCATGCACCTCTTGAGGGCTTGTGATACCTGGATGTTTCTCACTTGTCTTATTGGAAATACCAATTATAATTCATCTGGACTATTCCTCTTCACCTAGAGCATAACCATACTCCATTTTAGGCTACCAACGAGTCACACTCCTACTCTAATACAACTCTTGTATAATTAGACATTTTTTAACAACTTTAACACTTAGTCATTTTTAAGCATACATCCATGAACAAGAGAACACCTGCAAAAAAAAAAAGTGAAACATAGATATAGTATGGGCGACACAAACCATGACTAACTCCCATCTAAGTCTTTGTTATTGTGAAACAATTACAATATGAGAATTATCGACTCAATTTACAACTTCAGTAGAGTCAAATGACTCGCCTCACCTCACCAAGACACTCATAAACAAATTCGTCACACCAATACTATTTGTTGCAACTATATTTTCAACCTCCTATGGTGCACCTCATGCGTTCCCTCGACTATTGCATACTTGTTGTCTCTTCGTTTACATACACTTCACAAATATCAGTTGTGCTTCACGCATGCCTCCAATATGTTTGTCTTTCCAAACTTACAAAAAACCAACCCAAGAGAAGCATGCCCAACTGTGTCCATTAAATCCTCCTCAAGGAAACATAATTACTCCCAAGTGGAGTGACTTGGATCCCTAACGAAGGTCACCCTTCTTCATCTACCTAATAGCCACAGATCTCTTCCTCATCTCCTTGTCTTATGAAACTTCCTTCCTTGATTTTTCACCCTTGTTTTCTTATAGAGCCTCCAAAGTTCACCATCGAAATCCTCCATGTCCTTCAAGGGTGTCACGCCCCTTCGTTAACTCATTTCCAAACAAATCATCGCTCTCTTTTGTGGTCTTGGTCTCCCAAACTAACCAATGCACTCATCAACTTTCGTGCTCCTTAGGACCAACATAAACAATATTTATGTGCCACTCATGTTGGCACACCCCAATCTCTCGGTCTCTTCATACTTAGGAAATCCCCCGTTTTTTTTTGCATGCCCAAAGAATCTACTTACCTAACTCGGGTGCCAAGGAAACCCCAAGTTCCATATCCTTGAGAAATTGGGTGAAGCTATCCACTCCAATATATCCAAATACATTACATCCTCCCCCACCTCAATTCATTGTAGCCATCAAAAACATCCACAAAATTTGCAATATTTAAGTCCATGCTTGAACTCGTTCCTCTGCTGGAACTAAGTCTATTGTAAACCCTAATCTTTGTGCCAACCAGAAACCCCAAATTATTCCAAAGTGGAAACCAAAATATTTCCACAAACCAAATTGTACTTCACCCAACTCCACACAATTTTATATATGAATCAATGTGATTAATTCACCCAACTCCAATGATCAAAGTACCCCAACTCTGTTGCATTATCTTGCTACAATGTTTCTTACTTATTGCTATTTTTTTCTATTGTTTTTTTCACTGTCTTCTACAACTAACTACTTCCCACTTCACTTCAAAATTTTGTCTAAGTTTTGAACTCCTCATGAATCATTGTTGTGATAATAGTTCAACCAACTATGTGATGTCTCTACACATTTCGCATCTCAAGTCATGTATTAGTCGGGTGATGAATCCAATTGTTGTGTGCAAGCCTTGAGATGTGCAACCCCATGCCTGAACTTAGTATTTTATGTCCCATCTCCATCATTGTATCTGTTATCACTCCAAGAAACCCTTTGTGGTTGCAGACCAAAGGTGCTTGGTAACTTAAGAAATGAATGTTTTTGTATTTTGTGGATGTGGATCAATGGGATAACTCAATCCAGCTAATGGCATTCAAACATGAAAATGATAA
>ML812204.1:109347-119953 GCA_009831015.1 Picea engelmannii
AAAACAATGTCTATGTTTTAAAAGAAGAGGGAGAAGAAGAATGCAACTTAAGCAAATATGATGAAAGTTGGTTGTGGCATAGGAGACTTGGTCATCTAAATTTTGATCACATAATCAAGCTCAAAAACAATGGGGCAGTAAAATATCTTCCGAAGATATCAAAGCCATATGACTCTATCTGTAAGCCTTGTCAGATAGGAAAGCTTAATCGCACTCAATTCAAAACAAAACCTTTCCTTCAACAGAAAAACCTCTTCAGTTAGTACACATGGATTTATGTGGACCATCAAGGAAAGAAGGTACAGGAAAAGAAAATTACTTTATGTTGATTATTGATGACTATTCTAGACTAACTTGGGTTGCCTTTTTGAAAGAAAAATCTGAAGCACTTGAAAAATTCAAAGTGTTTAAGGCTTTGACTGAGAATCAAACAGGAAAAAGGTTAAAGGCAATAAGGTCTGATAGAGGAGGAGATTTCAGTTCTGGAAACTTCAAAGAATTATATGATAAAAATGGGATCAAAAGAGAATACACAATTCCAAGGACTCCACAGCAAAACGGGGATGTTGAGAGGCAGAACAGGTCAGTACAGCAAATGGAAAGATCTATGATGAATGAAAATAACATACCTCAGACATATTGGGTGGAAGTAATTCATACAACTGTTCATATCCTTAACAAAGCTCATCTCAGACCACACAGTGACAAGACACCTTATGAACTTTGGTTTGGGAGACCTGCTTCACTCAAACATTTTAGAGTTTTCGAGAGAACATGTTATATCAAGAACAATGATGAAAATATTGGCAAATATGATGACCGGGATGATGAAGGTATTTTCTTGGGCTATGCTACAAACAGTAAAGGGTACAGATGCTACAATAAAAGACTGCATAAACTAGTTGACTGTATAGATGTAAAAGTTGATGAAGAAATTTCAGTCAGAAATATAAACAGTGATGAACCAAGAACAGAAGATACAATTGAAGATGAAGATGAACAGGTCCAAGGATCAGAAAGAGAAGAGGCTGGATCAAATGAATATGTGAACACTCAAACTAATACAAGTCAACAGAGAGAAGCAAATTCTCCTCTCAGAATTATCAGAAAGAATCATCCTGAAAATCAGATAATTGGGGATATAAATGAAGGAGTTCAGACTAGAAGGAAAATGATTAAGGACACAGAACAATATCATGTTTCCTTTTTATCTATGACTGAACCTACAAATTTTGAGGAAGATAGTCAGGAAGAAGTTTGGATTAGAGCAATGAATGAAGAGTTGGATCAAATTGAGAAGAACAATACTTGGGAGCTTGTGCCTAAACCTGAAAATAAGAATGTAATAGGTTCCAAATGGGTATTCAAGAATAAAATGAATGAAAAAGGACAAGTTGTTAGAAATAAAGCCAGATTGGTCTGTAAGGGATATGCACAAATTGAAGGTCAGGACTTTGATGAAACCTTTGCACCAGTGGCAATATTGGAAGCTATCAGAATGTTTCTTGCTTATTCATGTCATAAGAATTTCAAAGTTTATCACATGGATGTTAAGTCAACGTTCCTCAATGGAGATCTAGAAGAAGAAGTATATATGGAACAACCTGAAGGATTCTCATTGACAGACAATCCTAATTATGTGTGTAAGCTGAAGAAGGCCTTATATGGACTAAAACAAGCACCACGAGCGTGGTATTATAGATTGGACAAATTTCTACAAGAAAAAGGGTTCAAGAAAGGTACTGTTGACAGTAACCTTTACATTAAGTCTGAAGGTGATGATTTACTAATTGTTCTGGTATATGTAGATGATATTATTTTTGGCTGTATTAATGAATCATATGTCCAGTGGTTTGCTAATTCTATGCAGACAGAATTTGAAATGTCCATGATAGGAGAACAATCATATTTTCTTGGCTTACAAGTAAAACAAAGGTCTACAGGGATTTTTATCTCTCAAGAAAAATATTTGAAAGAGATATTGAAGAAATTTCAGATGGAAGATTCCTCTATAGTCAGCACACCTATGGTGGTTGGTTGCAAGCTGAGCAAAGATGATATCTCACCTGATGTTGATAAAAGGACATATCGTTCAATGATAGGCAGTCTTCTGTACATCACAACATCCCATCCTGATATAATGCAAGCTGTTGGAATGGTTGGTCGCTTTCAGTATGATCCTAAACAAAGTCATTCGGTAGCTGCCAAAAGAATATTTAAATACTTGAAGGGATCTATGACTTATGGTTTGTGATATCCTAGAAATCAGAATTTTCAGTTAACTGCCTATTCAGATGCAGACTGGGAAAACTCTGTAGATGAGAGAAAAAGCACCAGTGGAGGAGCATTTTTCCTGGGTAACTCATTAGTTGCATGGCTTAGTAAGAAGCAAGGATCTATTTCACTATCCACTACAGAGACAGAATACATTGCTATTGCTACTTGCTGCACACAGGTTTTATGGATGATACAAACTCTTGCATATTTGAAGATAACTTACACAGATCCTATCCCAATTCATTGTGATAACACCAATGCCATAAGTGTCTCCAAGAATCTTGTTCTTCATTCCAAGACTAAGCATATTCCTATAAAGTATCATTTTCTCAGAGAACAAGTTTCAAACAGAATTGTTCAACTGAACTATATACCCTCTAAAGAACAGATTGTTGATATTTTTACTAAACCATTAGCTGCGACCCCTTTTAAATATCTTCGTCAAAAGTTGGGGGTTATAATTTCTGGTGTTTAAAATGTTCACCTAGTCAGGGGGAGTACTTATTGAATATCTGGTGTATTTCCTAGATACTTATAGATGACAGGGGGAGTATGTTTTTGCAAAAAGATCAGGGGAGAATGTTTCTTCTTTGACATTGATGTCAAAGGGGGAGAAAAGATCTCTTTTGTGAGCAGGATCAGAGTTGAGTCCGAATACAAATGGGTGCCTATGTTGCCATCAATGCCAAAGGGGGAGATTGTTGGCAAACATTGAACAGACAGTGAGATTGAACACACAGCGAGACTCTATAGACAACGAGATGGTTGGCTAATATTAAAAAGACAACAAGTTTGGATTGTTGTCATTGATGGCAAGTTTGGATTAGATAGGTTGCAACAAGATCACGATTCAATCGTAACCATTGGATCATCAAAAATGAATCTGGATCGTAGATTACATCCCGTGTCGTAGTTTCGCAGATCGCAAAATGGAGAGGTGAAAACAGAGAAACGAGAACTCCGATATCGCGATATGCAATATCGCGATGTAATCTGGACCGTCAGATCAAGCTTTGATCTAGACCGTTGATTCAAGTCTATATCGTAGTTTCGGGCATCGCGATTTGGAAGTGACAAGAACTTTGAATATTAGAAATGCCGAAATTGCGATATGCGATATGGCGATTTAATCATAGCCGTTAAATCAAGCAGAGATCGGGACCGTCCACTTGGAGAGGATGCGTGGCAGAGATCAGGTGCCACTGGGAAAAGCTCAACAGGAGGCTTCATCGGAGAATCAGGGATCGGGAGTGTGTATTGCCAAAATATCTTGACAACAAGAACTTCGAAATCGCGAAATGCGATATTTCGATTCAATCGCAACCGTTGAGCCAAGATCAAACTCGGACCATTGATCAAACTCCACATCGGAGTTTCGAGAATCGCGATATCAAGGAGACAAGAACACACTGCAACAGAAATTCTGAAATCGCAAAACACGATATTACAATTCAATAGCAACCGTCGAGTCAAGATCGCACCTGGACCGTTGATCTAACTCCATGTCGGAGTTTCACGAATCACGACTCCAAAAGGAAAAGAAATGAGTGCAACTAGGATTTCGATTTCATGATGAGTGAATTCCTGGCGTAATAGCAACCGTCAGATCTAAATATAATCTGGATCGTTGATCTATTTTCTACACGGAATTTCGGGGATCGGGTTTTGGTATTGACAAGAACATAGAACATCAGACATCGCGAAATCGCGATACGCGATTTCCCGATAAAGCATATAATGTGTGGGCCACCCAGGAGTCAGTGGATGACAGGTGTAAGGAGTACAAAGGAAGTCGGGGATCGGCATATCGCGGGTCCAAGGGGTGTATGCACATTATCATTGTAAACCCTGAAACCGCGACGAGAGGTATGGTGGTGGTCACGTGATAGCTGGTCACATGGACCATTGTGTAGCTGGAAGGGGCTAAAGCTCAGGAAAGGAGCACATCGGGGATCGGAGAATCGTGGGTTCTAAGTACATGTGAATCTCGACACTGAAAGTGCCGAAACCCAATTTAAAAGGAAAGAATAATAAAGATAATCCAATGGTGCGGATAAACCTTGATTGTGATCGGAGGGTTACCGTTCCTTCTTGCAGTTAATTCCTCTGTTACGAATATGCTAAGGGAAACGGACTCGTGATTGTAAATGTGTTAACGTTTCAGTTACAGGGATAGTTGTCATTTTTCTGGCCAAAGGAGATGGGAAGTTGAATCGTCTGTTCGAATGTATAAAAGAAGTGGAAAACAGACTGTGTGATGTTGGTTGTTCTGAAGAGAAAATGAATAAACAGTAAGAAAAAGAAAATGAGCAGTGGTATAATATGAAATTGAGAAAATGTGTATCGTGAGATGAAATCGAGAGCAAAAGCAGAGCAAAATGACAGACAGAGCAGAAGAAGAGCAAAATGAACAGAAAAAGTTGATGCAGAGAAGACCTGCTCAACAAACAGAAGAAGAGAAGAATTGCAGAACAATTTGTTGAAGATCAGATATAGAGAAAGATTGGTAAGAATTATCTGTGTAGTTGTCTGTGTATTCATTATTTTATATTTAAGGGTGGTTAGGAGGTGCTCGGGAGGACTGTTGTCCTCAGAAGTTCAAGTGGGGGCTTGAACACAGGAAGTTGTAGCTTCCATCTAGTTGTAGCCAGAGAAACAAGGGTGGCAGGGTGGTGCTACGGAGAACAGGTGTTCTCTGTTATTCAAGTTGGAGCCTGTGTAACTGGAAGTTGGTGATTCCATCCAGTTGGTGCTGGAACATTCAGGAAGTTGGTGCTTCCATCCAGTTGGTGCTGGAATACTCAGGGAGTTGGTGCTTCCTTCTAGTAGGTGCTAGAGAAACCAGAGAGTTGGAGCTCTCAAACAAGTTGCAGCTTGTAAAATAGAGGTAGCAGCCTCACATTGAGTTGGTGCTCAATTATAAATGATGTACAGAACTACAAAAGACTGCCTATCATTTCGAAGAAGAAGAGGTTTTCTCCCTTTATGGGTTTCCTCATGAAAATCTATCTTTGTGTGTACTTTATGTGTGACTAATGGTTTTTACTTTTACTGTACATATGTTGCATGTTGTTGATGATCACTTGAAGGAAGATTAATAATATTTTAAAAATTATAAAATTGTTTAAGCTTATAA
The DNA here is from genome assembly GCA_009831015.1 of Picea engelmannii. NCBI lineage: Eukaryota > Viridiplantae > Streptophyta > Pinopsida > Pinales > Pinaceae > Picea > Picea engelmannii. The sequence goes on from ML812204.1 coordinate 114,761, forward strand.
ACAACTAATTCACCCCCCCCCCCTTAGTTGTTTTAGTATTTCCAACACCTTTGAGGGTCTCTTTCAGACAACCGACCCTGCTGGATTCCCGAGAATTCATTGATGAAACTTATCCCCAAGGCTTGGCAATTGGCTTCAGCCAACAACTTGGCTAGGCCCTGACCTTTGATCAATTTGGTAGGCCTTATTTCTAGGTCAAATTCCAGGATCTTGGCTATCCATTTACTCCTTTTTCCATCAATGTTGGGCTGTACAAGGATTTCTTTCACAGCGGCTGAAGGAACGTATGCAATCACCTTTGAGTGCAGGACATAGACCCTGAAAGATTTGAGAGATTTTACTAAGGCATAGGCCTGCTTCTCCATGATTTCATATCTGACCTCTGCATCTCTTAATGCCTTACTAAAGAAGGCAATGGGTTGCTCTCACCCTTCCTCATTTCTCTGCAACAAGACTGCTGCTATTGCATCGACAGAGGCGAAAGAGAAAATTAGGAAATCTTTTGAATAGTCAGGGCTGATCAGCACTAGTGCCTCAATCAATGCTTTTTTTATTTGGACAAAAGATTCCCTGGGTTCAGCGGTCCATTTCACTTCATTTCCCTTCTTGAGCATAGCTGTGATGTGTTTAACTAGCTCAACGAAATTCGAAACGAATCTCCTCAGAAAATTAATCTTCCCCAAAAAGGCCTGAACTTCCTTCTTCGACCTAGGAAGCGACAGGGTCTGAATTGCCTCCACTCTACTAGGATCAATCCTCACTCCTTCTGCTGATACTATATGGCCTAATAGCTTCCCCTCCTCCATAGAAAACAAATATTTCTTGGGGTTCAGGGAAAGGTCGAATCTTTGACATTTTGAGAAGACTTTCCTTAGGTGACAGCAGTGCTCTTTGTCAGATCTCGAGAAGACTGTGATGTCATCTAGATAGATCACCACGAACCAATCTTTTTCTCTGATAAAGGCTATGTCCATGGATCACTAAAATGTGGCTCCTGCATTCATTAACACAAAAGGCATTTTGGCGTACATGAATGTGCCCGAAGGAGTGGTAAAGGTCGTCTTTTCTCTATCTTCGGGCATGACCAATATCTGATTATAGCCAAAAAAACTGTCAATCATGGAAATCCTAGATGCACCAGTTACCTTCTGTAATATGTGCTCCATGTTGGGTAGGGGATAATTGTCTTTCTTTGAGCTCCTGTTCAGGTTCCTGAAGTCGACACAAAGCCTGATCTCTCCACTTTTCTTCCTTACCGGAACCAAATTGGCCACCCATTCGGAATATCTCAGGGGGACGATGATCTGGGCCTCAACAACTTCTTTACTTCTTTCTCCATGACAGGAAGCAACATGGGATTTACCTGTCTTAGCTTTTGCCTAAATGTCTTAGCCTCTTCCTTCAGTGGGATCTTGTGTTCAATGACAGACGTGTCATACGTCTTGAGGTCTTCGTAGGTCCATGAAAACACATCAGCAAATTCTCTCAACAACTCGGTATATTCGGCCTTCTATTCTGTGGTCAAACTGCTTGACAGCTTGACAAACTTAGGCTCCTTTGGTGTGCCAATGTTGCACTCGGCTGTATCAACACCTTCATCCGAAACCCTACCCTTTAATTCCACATCATTCCCATCGAACAATCTTTCTAAAGGAATAAGTCCCCTTAGAATGTGATTTCTAGATAGATGAATAATCTAGTGGTTAGCAATTTTATTCAAAAACACCTCAGGGTGAGGGTCGCCTTCTGTGTCAGGATCCTGATCAATGTACAGCGTAGAAAATTCATCAACAGATTGGAGAAATTTCTCGATTTCCAGGTCATCTTCGAATACCTTCCAGTGCTTGACGTTGTCCAGTACAGAGGGCCTATATTTTATTTCAACATCAGAGTTGACCATAGACGGCAGAGGAACTTTGAGTAAACTGGCTGAGACAGCTAAAGAATTGGCCACAACATTGTCCTCCCTCGAAATAAAAGAGATATTGAAGGCTAAGAAGAAGTTGTCAATCAAGTCCCATGCTTCATTCCTGTAATTTCTGAGTTGAGGGTGCTTAGCCTGATAAGTGCTTCTGATCTGTTGGACCACCAACTCTGCATCTCCGAACACTGTTATCTCTTGAATTCTCATTTATATTGCAGCTCTTAATCCTAGAATAAGGGCTTCATACTCTGCCACATTGTTGGTGGTTTCAAATTCCAATTTTTATGACAGAGATACAGTTTCCTAGGCAGGTGACACAAACAACACCCCAGCACCAGCGCCTTCCCTAGAACAGGCTCCATCAAAAAATATTTTCCAAACGGGGGTGATGGAAGGAGGAATTTCACGAGGAGAGGTGGGCTACTTTCTGAGTTCAAGAGGAGACTCGAGAGCATGGGTGAGTTGTAGTAAACTAGAACCTAAATCAGTGTCCAAGGTGAAAATGGGATGGTTTGTAGGATTGGCTTCATCGCTGATTATATAGGCCAATTGGGATTCTCTGTATAGTCTTCTATGCTCTCCTCCGAACAATGGGATAGTAGCATATGTGAGGTCCATCTACAAGGTTCCCCCCAGTCTTTTTATCCAATATTGTGATAACAACATACCGAACTTGGGGGGGACATAAGCCACTACAATATCCATGACCACACTTTTCATGGGCAACTGAAACAAGGTCATGACTAGGTCTTTGATAACCCCGAGGCATTGAACTTTCCTGGAGTTGAAAGAATAGAGGTCATGATAGGCTTGGGTGACTTCCAGTCCTAGTTCTTCCATGACAGTTTTGGGCATGAGGTTGTGAGAAGCCCCAGAATCCATCAAGCAGTTGTGCAGTTGATCAAAATCAGGACCAGGGGGCAAAAATTTGCTCAAATTTCAAAGTGTTCGGATCATGATGAAAATGGTGCCATTGCGTCCGTCTCGTCTTCCTGATTCCGGTGGTATATTTACTTTCACGAACGGAGTCCGTATGGAGAAGTTATCGCGATCTGTTCACCGAGCCAAACAGGCAAAAATTTGATGCTGACTGTACCTGTCCGTACAGTCCGTACAAGACATGTGGCAGGCCGTACAGCATATGTGACATGTCCGTACAGGACACGTGGCAGCTTCTGGGCATGACACGTGTCATGTGGTTTTGGACTTTTTGGCACACAGTTTGACCAATTCGGAAGTGACACGTGTCACCACTGGATGGGTGACACGTGGCACATGATGACGTCAGCATTTGACGTGGCGACCATACGATGACGTGGGCTAATCGGCGGTTGGCAAGTGGCAAGGTGACGTGGCGTGTTTTCATTGGTTGATGTCGGCGAATAGAAGGTTGACATGTGTCCGGTTGGAGGGCAAATAATAAGGAGACACGTGGCCCAATCGGAGGGCGCCACGTGTCCCCCTCATTTTTGGTTTGTGTGTTGGTTCAAAAACTTGTGGAACCGACCGGATTCGAACCGGCGACCTCCCCTCTTGCCAAAGCTTTAACACATTTTCGCTAGCCAAGTTTCCCGTCGTTGTTTCTTGCATATGATGTGGGTGCACATTTATTTAAAGTTGATTTTTGTGTTATATGGAAAAAAGGGCGGGCCGGGGCATAGCCCCGACCCATGGTTCTGTTTATTACATATAATCACATATATTGTAATGCACGCAGGGGTATATTTCAGTTATAACCTGGTTATATGGTTTAACTTTTGACCATATATTATTTTGGCGCAAATTTGTTTAAGCCCCGGTTTATTGCAATGTTATGTGACCATTTTGTAATATGCGCGTGGTTAAGTTATAACCATTGTGTAAAATGGCGCGCAGTTATTCTATTTGCGTGGGGTTATAAACTTTAAACCCGATTTTAACATTTAAACTATTGTTTATGTGTGCGGTTTAAAATTTGGTTTTTAAAAACGGTTTAACTACCATTTCTCCCAGCGCAAGGTCACATGCCCATATGCCCGAAGAACTAGGCGGTTGGGGGCTGGAGGCGCCCTAACCGTCCTACGGTTTGCACCGTTGGCGCGGTTGCGCCCGGTGCTAGGTTAAAACGCATTTCGGGAGCGTGTTCCAGGTTCGTGTGCACAAGAGTGCGATTTGTAGAACCAGTTCCAGCAAAGCTTGAAAGAGGAAAATGGAGAAGGCATATCTTCTTCATTATTTGGCCGATTGAGGTGTCGTAAAAGCCCAGCTAGGGGTTTTTGGACATTCTGGATCCATTGGTGCCATTTTCATAGACATTTGAAGACTCTTCGTGCAAGTTTTTCACCATTGAAGTTTCAGGAAGCTCTAGGGAACTTTCAACCCTCTTTGATGGAGGACATGGTTTGGTGAGCCTATCTCTGTTTTCTGTGATTTAAATATCATGTTTGGATAATTGTTATGCTCTGAACACATTGGGACAGGTTTCATAGGCTTTTGAGGACTTTTACAGGTGTTTTAGCCAAAGAGAAGCTCAGTGAAGCTTATGGCCACATGTAGAAGAGGTTATGCCCGGATGAGCCATGATCCGTTTTCAGAGTTGTATTAGTCATTTTTGGGGTTTTTATGTGTTCTGATCTCAATGGTGCAGTCTGTTTTTCCATTTGAGTTGAGAAACAGCTTGTAAAATAACTTTTGACTAATTAATCCCAGAGAGCCAAGTCCATTATGGAGGCTCAAGGAGATGTAGCCCGTAGGGGGGTGAACTCCTTTATCATGTTGTGATTGTTCTGAGTTTGATGGTTTATTTGCTGCAAGTTATGCTGCTGTGATTTCATTTAAAGCACATGTTTAACCATTTAAAAGAACAATTTCTGACAGATAAACATTTAAAGGAAGAAGCATAAAACTTAACACATAAGTTTATTTTGCATATTTATACACATGAAGCAAGATCCTGTAAAGTTTATTTTAATGAAGTAGGGGTGCTTGCATAGCATAACAAGTCATCCTTCTATTTTCAGATCAGGTGGTATCAGAGCATAAGTTTGTTTCGCTCATGTGTTTGCCATTGATAGCTTGAAGATTTAGTTATTGGTTTTTGTGCAAAGTTTTGTGTTGAAGTTGAAATCTTGCAAAGATGACAGAAGATTCAAGTATTGATAGTTCTCCTACAGTTTCATTATCTAAAGAAGAGTTGATAACTATGAAAGATTTGATGAAAGTGATATTTGATAAGAACATTGCACTTGAAGAACAGTTGATGGCTATGAAGCAGGAGAAAGACCAGCTTT
>ML812204.1:120003-155730 GCA_009831015.1 Picea engelmannii
AAAGGTTTGGGTAAGCATGCACAAGGCATTGTTGAGCCTATTGTTGTTGAAGAAAGACCCAAGTATTGTGGTCTTGGATATGAACGACAAGATGGATCAAATTCCAAAGTCGAGGAGACAAAGGAAAAAGTTCCAAGCATAAACTTTGTTTCAATTTCACCTCCTCAAGAAGGCTTTAAAGGTGAAAGTTCGAGAACTTTTGTGGAAAGTTCGATCCCTTCAGCATGCAAGGCTTGTGTTCAGGATGAATTCAAACGTGAGAGTTGTGACAGTGATGAGGAAAAAAGCATTGTTGATGGTCTTCAAAGGAGAGTATGTAACTCTTCAAATTCACCTCCTCAACGAGGCGATAAAGGTGAATGCTCCAGGTATAATTCCGCTTATCATTCAGTTGCATTTGATTATGTTAAGAATAATAACTTTATATGTAACAATGGAAGAAAGAATCCATGTATGTATTGTGGTTTGTTTAACCATCATGTTTCAAAGTGTTGGAAAAGATTGGCCGCTTTCAGGAAACTTTCTAAGCAAAGACAGCGTGAAAGGAGGATGCAAAAGGTTTTCACTCATTGTCAGAAGCGAGGTCATCTTGTTGATCAATGTTGGACGTTGCATCCAACTATTCGTCCACAGCCTCAGAAGCAGTTGGATAAGAAGATTGGCAAGAATGGAAGAGGAGATTCCATCATTGACGTGAGTCCAGATGATTCACAAGAGGACGATGTCCAGCAGAAAAAGTCACCGTTCAGTTGGTTTGGTAAGAAATGGATGGATTTCTTAACCAAGTGAGGTTTGCATTTTTATGATTGTAAATGCACTTTTCAGTGTTATGTGTGCATTTCTGGGAAGGTCGATTTGATGTTGAAATGAGTCTCGACTGGTCTTAATGATTTTCTTACGACTATGTTATGTCGATCGTATTGTTCGACTTGTGTTTAGTCGGTGATGTTTATTGAATTGGAAGTTGATTTTGAAAACACCATGTACTTTGATGGAGTACAGGATGCGACAGTTTGTTTGAAGGACAAAAGATTTTGTTGGCATCATTTTTCAATCTTGTATGCTTTGTTTTCAAGATTGATGTTTTCTTGTCCTGTGATAAGATGTCGCAGGAAGTTTAACAGCCATTGGAGAGTTGATTTGTTGACGCCAAAAGAGTTCGAATGAGGGACTTGATTCTCAGTGGGAAGGTTGGCAGTCTTCCAGGCACAGGGAGAGCAGTGGGTCAGCAGCAGCCCGAGAGCAGTGGTTGAAGGACAAAGCTATTTGCAGTGCCCGGCATGTCAGCGTATTCAGGTGATTGTTGAAAAGATTTTGATATGACTTGAAATCAGACAGATAAGCTTTTGTGGGTCCAAAAGCCTTTCAGTGGGAAGGTGTGATCAAAATTAGGACCAGGGGGGAAAAATTTGCTCAAATTTCATAGTGTTCGGATCGCGACGAAAATGGTGCCATTGCGTCTGTCTCGTCTTCCTGATTCCGACGGTATATTTACTTTCGCGAACGGAGTCGGTATGGAGAAGTTATCGCGATCTGTTCACCGAGCCAAACAGGCAAAAATTTGATGCTGACTGTACCTGTCCGTATAGTCTGCACAGGACACGTGGCAGGCCGTACAACATACGTGACATGTCCGTACAAGACACGTGGTAGCTTCTGGGTGTGACACATGTCATACGATTTTGGACTTTTTGGCACACAGTTTGACCAATTCGGAAGTGACACGTGTCACCACTGGATGGGTGACACGTGGCACATGATGACGTCAGCATTTGACGTGGTGACCGTACGATGACGTGGTCTAATCGGCGGTTGGCAAGTGGCAAGGTGACGTGGCACGTTTTCATTGGTTGATGTCGGCGAATAGCAGGTTGACACGTGTCCGGTTGGAGGGCAAATAATAAGGAGACACGTGGCCCAATCGGAGGGCGCCATGTGTCCCCCTCATTTTTGGTTTGTGTGTTGGTTCAAAAACTTGTGGAACCGACAAGATTCGAACCGACGACCTCCCCTCTTGCCAAAGCTTTAACACATTTTTGCTAGCCAAGTTTCCCGCCGTTGTTTCTTGCATATGATGTGGGTGCACATTTATTTAAAGTTGATTTTTGTGTTATATGGAAAAAAGGGTGGGTCGGGGCATAGCCCCGACCCATGGTTCCGTTTATTACATATAACCACATATATTGTAATGCACGTGGGGGTATATTTCAGTTATAACCCGGTTATATGGTTTAACTTTTGACCATATATTATTTTGGCGCAAATTTGTTTAAGCCCCGGTTTATTGCAATGTTATGTGACCATTTTGTAATATGCGCGTGGTTAAGTTATAACCATTGTGTAAAATGGAGCGCGGTTATTCTATTTGCGTGGGGTTATAAACCTTAAACCTGATTTTAACATTTAAACTATTGTTTATGTGTGCGGTTTAAAAATTGGTTTTTAAAAACGGTTTAACTACCATTTCTCCCAGCGCAAGGTCACATGCCCATATGCCCGAAGAGCTAGGCGGTTGGGGGCTGGAGGCGCCCTAACCGTCCTACAGTTTTCACCGTTGGCGCGGTTGCGCCCGGTGCCAGGTTAAAACACATTTCGGGAGCGTGTTCCAGGTTCGTGTGCACAAGAGTGCGATTTGTAGAACCAGTTCCAGCAAAGCTTGAAAGAGGAAAATGGAGAAGGCATATCTTCTTCATTATTTGGTCGATTGAGGTGCCGTAAAAGCCCAGCCAGGGTTTTTTGGACGTGCTGGATCCATTGGTGCCATTTTCACATCCATTTGAAGACTCTTCATGCAAGTTTTTCACCGTTGAAGTTTCAGGAAGCTCCAGGGAACTTTCAACCCTCTTTGATGGAGGACATGGTTTGGTGAGTCTATCTCTGTTTTCTGTCATTTAAATATCATGTTTGGCTAATTGTTATGATCTGAACACATTGGGATAGGTTTCAGAGGCTTTTGAGGACTTTTACAGGTGTTTTTGCCAAATAGAATCTCAGTGAAGCTTATGGCCACATGTAGAAGAGGTTATGCCCGGATGAGCCATGATCCGTTTTCAGAGTTGTATTAGTCATTTTTGGGGTTTTTATGTGTTCTGATCTCAATGGTGCAGTCTGTTTTTCCATTTGAGTTGAGAAGCAGCTTGTAAAAGAACTTTTGACTAATTAATCCCAGAGAGCCAAGTCCATTATGGAGGCTCAAGGAGATGTAGCCCGTAGGGGGGTGAACTCCTTTATCATGTTGTGATTGTTTTGAGTTTGATGGTTTATTTGATGCAAGTTATGCTGCTATTATTTCATTTAAATCACATGTTTAACCATTTAAAAGAACAATTTCTCATAGATAAACATTTAAAGGAAGAAGCATAAAACTTAACACATAAGTTTATTTTGCATATTTATACACATGAAGCAAGATCCTGTAAAGTTTATTTTAATGTAGGGGTGCTTGCATAGCATAACAAGTCAGCCTTCTATTTTCAGATCAGCAGTACCTTGTCATGTATGTTCAAGGAAGTGTAGAAGGGGGGGGATGAGTCATTCCTGTCTTCTACCATAGGACCTAAAATAACTGCAGGCTTTTCATCTTGCAAATTGATGGAGTCTGTGGGAAGGTTTGAGACCTCAGACTGTAATAGCTCTGTAATAGCACAGGGATTCTAATCTTTTTAATTTCATGCTCGAAATTAAAAGAAGATGTAAGCTTGGGAATTTCTCTTATTTCGGGAACATGACTCTGGACAATGGGAGAGAGGGGTTGAGCCTTCTTACCTCTGTTTTTGTCTGCTACCTCGTTAGCAGGCCTCTCTATTCTAGTGGACTTCTCAAGAACCTTAAGCGCTATTGTCCTTTTCTTGGAACGCAGATCATATCTTCCTTGGTTGCCACTAGCCTTGTCTCCCTTGCTAAATTCATTTAGCTGACTGTCCATGAGAGACTCCTTGTAGGCTGATTGAGTGAGATGAGGAAAAGGAGGAGTGTCTCCGAAGCAATGGATTTCAATATCAATGTCTATTGTTTCCCCTTCTTCTCCCTCAGCCACAAAATTATTTTGAAAAGGGGCCTGAATCTTTTGGTCTTCTCTGTCTCTTCCCTTCTCCCTTTGCATAGTCGGAGGAGTAATATTGTTTGACCTCCTGAAACCTCCTTTATTTTCGGCGTTCTGCTAGCCCTTGTATGCCTGCCTCCCCTCTACTTTCATTCTCTCCATATCCATAGACAGAGACTTCACCATCTTGGTTAGTTCATCCACATGAGGGTGGGGCACTGATGATCCAGAAGTTGAGGCTTCTGATCTTCCCTTTCTCCTGTCTGTGTGGGCCTTGTTTCTTAGTCTATCGGCTGCTAATACATTAGATTCCACTTCTATGGCCACATCTTGCATTTGAGCCAAGGAGGTGGCTCTTCTTTCTCTCAGTAACAGATAGAAATCGGGGCCAAACGCACTGGCATAAGAAATCTTGGCCGAGGCTTCTGAAGGATTTACCTCGACGGGGATCTTGTTATACATATTATTGAATCTTTTGGAGAAGTTAGAGACAGACTCTCCATCCATCTTCTTCAGAGATCCAAACTCTATCATGTAATACATGAGATCTTTCCTATCTCCCCACTGCCTCAGGAAAGCACCGTCTAGAGCTTCAATCCTAGCAATAGATCCTGGAGCCAATCCTCTGAACCACTTCCTCACCTCTCCATCCAGGCTCTGGAAAAAGACTCTCATCCAAACATCTTCATTCTCAATGTTGAGGTTGTCTGCATAACTGTAGAAAGAAGCCATGTTCTCTTCCGAAGTTATGTCTCCCTCCCCAGTAAACTTGGGCATATTCTTCAAGTAGTCTCCAGCAGGGAGAGGATTCATAGGATGGGGTAGGATCAAGGGAGCGTATCTGGAAGTGACTATGGTGTCCATTCTATTTAGACGGGGATTAGCACCAGCCATATGGATATTAGGTAGAGGAGAACTTGGAGGAGAAGGAGTTCATAAAGGGGCTAATGGAAATGAGTATCGAAGTGGAGTGGGAAACAAGAGGGGATTTAAGGAGAAGTCTAAGGAGCTCAAGTCAGTAGGTACTTCTCTTTGCATAGGAGTAGTAAAGATAGGAGTGGGGAGATCTTCTGTGGTCCTGGGTTTATGCCAAGGTATAGCTTCAGAGGAGAGGGGAGTGACAAGGATTTCTCCCTCCAATCCCAGACCAGGAGGGGAAAACTCAGCAGGAACACTCCCAAAATTCAGGAAACGGGACACCTCGGAAGGAGGACGGTCAAGAATATGAGGAGGATAAAATGGAGTTCTTATGAAAGGACATGGCGAATTACCTAGTTCGGCGGTGGAAGATTTCTCTTCAGGGGCCTTTCCTTTTCTGAGAACCACCTCCGGATCAGTTTTAGGTGTAGCTAGAGGCAGTTGTGGATGAGACCGCGTGTGTCTGCCTCTGAAAGCCACAATTAATAGGGAAAGTTATCCCCAGCGGAGTCGTCACAATGGAGTCTCTAGGTTCATAGTAGCAATATTCAAAGGCTCTGACACTCGATGCACCTTCAGAATCAGAGGCTCAATGTCGTTCAATCCTGGGGAAAATTTTCAACTTCGTCCCCGACAACGGCGCTAGAAATGTTAGCGTCGGAAGTCACTCCTGGATTGCTTGCAGGAGCAGAGCCCAACACCCATCAGTTTTATGTCATGATAGTTTTAATGGGGTGATCAAATGGTGGTTAACTCAAAACGATGTGGTTCTAACTTCAAAACTAGGCAAGGCATGCATGTCAAGTAAGGTCTTAGATAACTTCAGATAGTGAGTTGTAGTAAGGCTAAGTAGGGGGAAGACTTGTATCAGAAAGATGCTAAGGTCTGAAGTGAACATCAGGTTCCTAACAGACTGTGGAAGAAGACGTATGAATGCAATATCTTCTTACGCTCAAACGCAAAAAACCAGAGAAAACAATAGTGCCACAATAAATCTTTTATCACAACATAATTTCCATAATTCGTGCGAATCAGTTGGTCATGAACTCTCTTAGCATAAGATGAAAACCAGATGGAGTGAAGAGATTGTCTATCATTAAAGAAGAAATCTTACATGTAAATACATAACCAAAGAACTAGAGTCTATGTTAAAACTTTACAATCTGAAGCTCAGATCTACCATCGATGCTTACAAAATACAAGGCTTGAGTCTATATACTCAGGAAAATTCACCTCACAGAGGCGTACCCAGTCACCCAAGGTTGGGTGTCCCTTTAGTCAAACTCGTACTGATATCTTTCTTTAAATGCCATCTTTACTACGCATGGCTCCTGTAAGGAGGGTAGCTGAGCCATTAACTGCTCGGCTAGCATGCGCAGACTTCTCTGTCAAGTTGAGGACCTTGGCATGGCTTTCTTTGAGAAAATTGATACACAGGACCTCTGCGAGCAGGCGGCTTGCCAGACCCTCCATTCCCCTCACTTAATGAATGAAAGGAGGTTTCAACCACCCATTCTTGCTATCATTTACTCCAGGCGAGAAACAGTATGGAGATCAGATCCGATGGCACCTGGAGATCACGATGATCCCCTTTGTAACTGAACTCGACGCCCTTGGCCTTCCTTACGTAGCTCCTATCTATCCCCAAGTGACCAGGGGCTGTGACAATATGCTTGTTCTCAATGCACTTTCGGCGTTCGCAAAAATGAAGGGGTTGATCCTTGCTGATTGAAATCGCGATGAGCGATTCAACGAGATGGATTAATCTGGCACCACGCGTCCCTCTAGATCTGACGGCTCTTAACTCTCCCGATGATACCGTGGGCCCGGGCCCGAGACTCTCCCAGCACCTCTCACATAGGAATATAATGGAGCTGCTCCTTGCGTCTTCGAGTCGCGATGGGTGAAACGCCAAGATGGATCAATCTGCTGCCAGGTGTCCCCTTTGGATGGACAGCTGAAAGTGCTTCGTGATGTCGCGGGACCCATCTTCGGCGCTTTTAGCGCTGTCAGGGTTCGGGGTTTCTCGATGTTCAAAGACAAAAAACTTTCACCCCACGAACTCCCGAATGTCGAAATGCCGATGCGACCAGATCTCGTGCCACGTGCCCTTTGGGATGAATGGTTGTCATTCATCTCAGAACATGCTATGGGCGCTATATTCCACGCTAACCTCGGCGCATATTTTCTAATCACGATTTCCTGCCCACCGTTGATCTGATCCTTCGGATACATCCTGAACTTTGAAATTGGAGCGCCCGCTCGCTTGATTTGGGCCTGGAATGGATTTCTTCTACGTGCTGTGCTTGGGCACTTCTCGTGCAACCTGCTGACCCGGATATCCCTATGCCAAAGACAAGAAATGTTGCTAACACTTTTTTTTATCTTTACTCACTTCCCAATCCACATCCATATATGTTGTTAGAGTAAAATATTTACCTATTGAGTACCAAAATTCGAATTCCAAGGTGCCCTTTAGATATATGATTATTATTTTCATTTCTTTCACATGAGTCTCTTCTGGTGCAGACTGAAAGTATGGAAGTAATCCTACTGCTTTTATATTTTCAAGCCTCTATGTCATCACATACAGTAGGATTTCAATAATTGACCTCTATAATTTTTTATTTTATTCTAGAGATTCATCATATTTTCTCAATTTACAACATCTGACCATGGTTGTGTTGACCAGTGCATAATATTCCATTCTGAATTTCTTCAACATATATTTGATATACCTAATTTGTGAAATGAATGTGCCTTTTTCAGATAGAGAAATATGTAAACCATGTTGAGAAAATAACTTATATGAGAGGGGTTTGAATCAATATAAGACAATTTTTTGTTTTTACAAACATTTATGAAGCATAGAAAACAATCACATATGAGATCTACTAAGTGCAAAACATGGAATACAATATTTATGTTGAAACCCTTTTGGGAGAAAACAAAAAAAATTCTCTTTATAATTATTTCTAGGAACCAATATAATGTTACAAATATTTATAGGAACCAACCTACAAGAGAAAACGATCCCCACTAGTACAAATCCTAGTAGCCATCAACCTACTCTTACAAATATTTCATAGACAAATCTACTGGAGAAACCAATCCCCACTGATAAGCATTGAATTAGAAAGAGACACCAATATCTTTTTTTGAGAGGCACCAACCTACTCTTAAAGATATTCATAGACACCAATCTAATAGTGACACCAATCCCCACTGCTAAGCACCAACTTATAAAGAGACACCAATATCTTTGTGTGAGTTGCACCAACCTTCATTGAGTCTTCTTGCTACTTCTTCCTTCACTAAGTCTTCTTCCTGCTTCTATGTTCACTAGGTCTACTCATTTTTTTTTCCTTCAATAGGTCTACTCACTACTTCTTCCTTTACTAGGTCTGACCAAAATTTGAGTTTGCAAATGGTAAATTTCTCAAAGATTTCTCCTTTGGGCCCTTTCCCAAGAATGAACATGTACAACATGCCACGTATCCAATTTTTCGAATATGATTATGAAATTGTTACTTGAGGTACTTATATATGTATCCTCTATTCTCTAAATTTTTCAAAGTCTCGGGAGGCCCATAAAACATGTTATAGTGAAAATTCCAAGCTTACATGTTTGAAACTAATTTCAGGATCATTCAATAACCCTAACTTCAACATGGAATATATCCAAAATTGTAGTGAACCAACATATGCAATTTTTACCATATGTACACCAATATCTCTCCTTTGTCTCTGCAAAGTTTCAAGGTATGAAACATCCCATTAATTACATTATAGAGAAAGTTCCAACATGACCTATTTGAAACTTATTCAAGGAGAATTCATGAACCCTAACTTGCACATGGAATATCTATGAAAGTATAGTGAACCGAAATAAAACATTTGTACTACATGTACACCAAGATATTTCCCCTATCTCTTATAAATGTCAAGGTATAAAATTTCCTAGAAAAATAACTATCACAAAAATTCCAAGATGACCTCAATCTGATTTCGCAATTCAGTGTTTTATAATCCATTTTTCACACACTCTCTTTCTCTCAATGCTTTATCTATTTATACTTTTTCATAACCCTTCATTAAGGGACATGTCCCTCAATTAAATAATTAATTCCCAATACCAAGGGAATATACCCCAAATACTGTGGGAAAATAACCCAAACCATTCGTAAATTCCCCAAGTCCATCGGTTTGAAGCCCTCATTTCAATTTTTGCTTCTTCACTTGCACCCCCTTTTTAATGTACTTGTTAAACTATATATATAAGTTAATCTTGTAAATTTTGTGTGTGTTGTAATGTAATAATATGACATCAATGAAATCATTAATCCTTTGGCATCAATGACGGTAATTCCAACAATCTCCCCCATTTCCATTGATGGCAATCCTGCAAGAAAAAACATAATCCACCATGAAAAGAAAGAATGATCCCCCTGTCAGTAATTATCCCAATAATGGAGAGAATTATTCCCTTATCTACAACTCTTCCCCTTTCAAATAAATGACAAAGGGATTCTTCCCCTAAACTTGTGCTTATTATTAAGCAATTAGTCAAAAATCCAATCGTCTGTCATGTCGGGTTGATCCTTGGTCGACCACATCCAAGGTAATCATCAATAAGTCAGAGGAACATTGAAAAACTATATAAAATATGACACACGATTATATGAAGTCCTCAAACTTCTGGCCAAATGATTCCATGACCATGCATCAATACAACCACAATATATCCTTCTAGTGAGCATTGATCAACAATTTTGTCTTTCATGTCACTTTTGTAAAGATTTGAAAGCATGATTTCCATTCATTTTATTTTTATGGTTAGGATGATGACAAGGAATTTTTTTTGCGTTGGATGATCATAGGAAGTAGGATCAGATCGTTCAAATACCTGATTTTGATCATCTCTTCAGGACCCTGACAGCCCCCGAATCAAATCTACATAGGCCCTCTTATCTCCTTGGGAATAGGTTATATGGAACCCACAAGCCCTGTTTTTTAGCACTTTTTAAAATCTCAAAGCCGACAGGCGCTAGCTTGTCCCACTAGCTCCTCTCCACATGAGACCATGCGATATGACCTAAGGCTCAACCCAAAGTGTGTTAGGCCTTCAATGCTTTAGGATTTTCTCTTCTCTCTAATGCATGATGCTTGCAAAGCGATGAACACCAAATTGAGGGACCTCTAAAAGAAAAATATTGACGGTCCACAACCATCCACAAAATGATGGCCGAGATCTTCTATGGGACTCCGACCTTTAGGATTTCTAGAGTCCTCACGACTCGACACCCTATTTCCTACGAATCCCAAAATATCTACCTTCCAACCCCTTCTCCCAACTGATAGTTATCCTCTCGTTGGATGACCCATATCTTCTTTGCCCTTCACGACTTCATGAAGATTTCACTTTACTTCCCGCCAATCCTTCCAAAGTTATTTTCCATGGACTCTTGGATTTATTTCCACCTATCAAGCTAGATGATGGATGGTCCTAACTAGCTTCAAGAATTTGGGGCATTTTCTATCTCTCTCTTATGTGCACTTCCAAAGGGTTTAAGGCTCGTGCACTTTATCTGGATCCGACGGGTGTCAATCCTTCACACTCAAAACTCACAGTTAGGATCTGTTCCTCTCCTTCGCGCTCTCCTCCTTCGTCTTGGACTCTAATATGACAATACAGATCACTCCTCCTACAGTTGATCTGACGGTTCTGGTTGCTATCCCTCCAGAGCTTTGGCTTTCTCCCGAATTGGAAGAAATTTCAAGTGTCAAAGGCTGCAACCTTTGAACCTCCTACGAGCTCGACTACTCTAAGTCTCTACTTGTTCTTTTCCTCCTGAGATTGAACTCAGAATAAGTTCACCTGCACACACCCTTTGCATTTTTCTGCACACTTATCACTTCTCCCATAGTTTGAGACTTGGACTGTTCTCTGTCTATTGCACTCTTTGCATAGATTCTGTGCACGATGGCACTATTCCTCCTGAGCTTGAAGTTAATCAATATTCCAAAGGCCCTTGGTCCTTCAGCTTCCTTAGAATATTTTTGGTGCCCTCTTGGCACACTCTATGCTCTTCCTCCTGAAATTTTCGAACTTGAGGCAATTTCATCTCTCGGCACTTGTTGGCACAGGGGTAGACCCAGGTTTCAATGCTACAACAACACACCAAAAAAACCACTAACTACCGTCCCTTTCGGCAACACCTGTGAAGCAGATGAAGTCTCACCCGAGCTAGAGGCAAGGGTGGTTGCAAGACTCAAGTGTCTGCAACCTTAGCTGGGACAAATATCTGTGATTATATTTCTTACAAAACACTTAGCATCAATCATTTTTCAATATTCAACCCTTATTGTACTTCAGAGATAGCACAGAGCATCACAACATTCACTTAGATTTAAGGTGTCTTAGTACTTAGTAACAGTAAAATAGATTAGATCCAGTAGATCAGCACTAAGCATATTCTTACATATCCGATCTAGTATTCATACTCATCTAAAAGGAACAAAGCATAAGCAGATCTATCTAAATATATCAAAGAATTTAGCAAAAGCAGAGATAAGCACATCAAGTCAAGGCACAGAGCATAACACACAGATTTACGTGGTTCACCCCCACCCTGGGGCTACGTCCACCAACTCTTCTTCTTTATTATCATTGGCCAATTGGTTACAAGCACAAAGCCATAGAAACCCTTACTTCACACGAGATAGAATATCTGCGTAGCCTACGAGATCTTTCTTCCTTGTCTTTCAACACAAAGCCTTCTATATCTTCACACAGGGACTTGCACTAAGCTCTACAAGTCTATACAGAATGCACAAAATTCTCGATCACAGAAATCCTTTCTTGGAACTTAGCCCATATCACATAGATACAATACAATCCTATTCTCTACTAGATGCCTAGATGTCTATTTATACATAAACAATGGGCCTAAGCATGGGTAAGCCCACGGTCCGACATCCCTTTCCCATTACATCTTCCCAAAACCCAAAAAGGGGCCCAATAGTGGGCCTAGATCCCTTGATCTCTACTTCGTCTGGCACTCCATCTTCGATAGGCTATTGAAGTCACAACAACGGTCAAATATGACCAAGTAACTTCAAAACTTGGTCAAGGGCCAATAGGCCCCCAACACTCACTTGTGACTCGTCCCGAGTCACTTTGGTCTGCGCAATTCCACCTCAAATGCCTTGATCTTGGCTCGAGCTGCTTCGACTTGCTCTAGTGTGACTACCTCTAACTCAGTGAACTTCTAGATGAGTGCATCACTGACTGGTCCCTCTAGGCGTTGTTCTGCTGTACTCAAAACCTGTTCAAGTTCTACTCCTTCTTTTTCAACTTCAGTGAACAATTGGCATGCCTTTCTTGTACTCGTTGAACTCATTGAGAGACTTTCATTACTTTACTCTAAAGCATGTGTACTTGTTGTTGGGCCGTTTGTTGCTCTGGAAACCTCTTCATTCTCTCAACTGGTGATAAGGCCCTCAGTTGCGCTTGTAACGTGTTTTCCTGCTTCTTTGCATGTTGGATCTATGACTCTAATGCCTCTAACTCTGGATTTTTCATGAGTTTTTCATACGTCTGAGCGCTTCTGGAGCTCAGCTGCTTGTATTCCAAGGCAAAGGATTTTAATCGGTCAACTATGTTGCGTGCAGTTGCCTCTCTTAGATCTCTTATTTCTTGAAGATTCTCGGGCACAGTGCGAAGTTTCAAGTCTGCGATGCACTGTTGAAGCTACTGGATCACTCCTTCTAGTTGTGCAACCTGCTGTGGAACCTGTTCTTCTGTCTGGACTTCGATGACTGTCACAGAGAGAAGTTCTCTGTGAACCTGTTCATGTACTTCGAGTTTCTCTATGGGCAACTGTTCCTTTTCTTGTTGTAGTTCTTGTTTCTCTTCTTCTCAATTTTCTTTAAGAGATAATTTTTCTCATTCTACAGTACTATGTTGTTCTAGAAGATATTCCTATGCATGTGTCAAAGATTGGGTGTCTTGCGCTATCTCTTCATGAGATCGTCGAAGGAGAGCTTCAACTTTATTGGCGATCTAGTGCAATTGGGTTGGCTCATCTCTTGGTTCTTTTGGTCCACTTGTCGAGGGCACAATAGAAACTGCGTGGCTGGATTGTAGTGCATGTTTCCCTCTTGAAGTTCACCCTTGATTCAGTTGAATACCTCCTCCTGCTTCGCTTCTTTCTTTCTTATGATCTCCACTGAAGCGTCATTCAACGCAATGACTAAGAAGTCGAAGTCATCTGAGGTGAGGGTAGTCTTAAACATAGTCCTGGTGGCTTTATCTTTCTTTCGGGATGAAGGCTTTGGTGGGGTAAACTTCCTTTTCTTGGATGGATCCTCCTCCTCTCTAGGAGGAGTAACTTCACCTTTGTTTTTCTCAACTTTTGTGCCACCTAGATCTTCCCCATAATCTCCCTGCGCAGGTGAGATCGAAGTGGTCTTGGTCGATGTGATATGGATATCATGCACTTTGTCATCTTTCTTCGTCTTGCTTGGTCTAGGTGTGTTCGACATAGTTTCAGGGCTATCCACATCAGACATCTTTGTGTGATCTACTGGCACAAGGAGGTCCACCGACCATTCCTTGGTAATCTCATCCAAGTCATCTTCTGTCAACTTGTAATAGGACTAGAGCTATTGTTTATGCTCATCAGTTCACACTATAATATAGGTGAAGTGGCAGTCCACACTAAATTTCATTAAGGGTCTAAACCTGTGAAGTGTGTTCGGGGTGATGTGCGATGTAGACTGGATTGTGATCTTCAACTGGTTGTAATAGGTGTGGAAGACAACATTGGACTGCCACTGCTTTTTCATGTCATTGGAATACCACAACGTACAGAACTTCGCGGCCAGAGGTTTGAAGGGATCGATATCGGGGAAGGTCCCACCTTCCGACATTTCCCATGCAATGAATGTGATTAGTATGAGGACCCAGCTAAAGTGGAACTCATATCCTGGGTCTTGCGCTTCTCTACAATCAATCTCCAGTTGATTTACAAGTTATTGCACCCAATTCATCTGTAGTCCCTCCGTGCACTTTCCTGTGAGGTCAACTATGAATCCAGTCACTTGGGTGGGTTGGTTCTTGCGAACTATCTTGCCTGCGATCAGATGACATGCGAGGTGCACTACGTCATTCTAGATAGAGCTTACCTTGTAACCTCACGTGCCCTTCTCGACATCTCCATAAGTTCCATTGATTCTTTGTGCTAGTGCTTAGTTTGAGGTATTTCCAGGGTAGAACTCTTGTGGGTTAGGGCCTTGCATACTAAGCCCTATAATCTGATTGATCAAGGTTTTATACACAGTGATGCATCGGTTCAACCATAGGTATCCACCATGATAGCATGACAGTAGTAACTTTACACATGCATTCACCTCTTGATGTCGTCCAAAGTGCATAATCTTCATCATGTTGAGCAGTGTGGACTGTGCAAGGTTCTGGGTCCATGACTGCAGGATGATCTTGGAATTCCTGCCTTTAGTCCTGGATAGATACTTGTGTGGGGCGAGCATGCTGTAATACTTTTGGTCACCAAGGTTGATGTCACTAAACTTCAATTCTTCAAGCTTATATTGGTCGACACGAACTATGCGCAGCCCTTTTGGAAGGTACGCGGTGATCAAAGTATACTCGAAGTCTTGAGGGACACTATCACAGTTGATGGTGTTGCTGAGAGGTGGTAGGTAAGCCAATAGAATGCACTGAATCATCTTGGCATTCACAATGTCATCTTTGTTCTTTTTTCTTGTCTCTGTCGTGGTTCTGGAAGTTCCTGCTCCACGAGCAGTTGAGGGAGAAGTTTGGACTCCTCCTATTGATGATTCTTACACACCTGCAGACATCCTTCTTTCCGACATGACTCTCTCAATCATTAAGTCAATAACAAATTCTTTGACTACTTTCTCTGCGGCACTGAGTTTGTCCGACATACAATCTTGGGGTCAATTAGATCGGGTGTGAACTAAATTCATAGACTGTAATGGAGGATACAGGAACAAGGCGATGATCATAGTGCACAAATAATCTTAGGTTGTGGGATCCAATTATTAGTTAGCAAAAAGTATTCTTGGTATGTGGCACAAAGGACTAAGTAAGAAATGTAGCAACGATCTTCTTTCAATGAGTATGAGGCGTCATTAACTCATGTTCTTTCCGTTATGGCGCAGTCTAATGGTCTAGTGGTGAACCATCAATGCTTTTCAACCCATTCAGAGTGGCAGTCAAATGGTTATATCGGCTTCCAACGGCTATATTTATTTTCCTCGATGAAGTGGCCTATGTCATTATTATAATATCTCGACAAAGTTCAAATTATGCAAGTTTTCCTTCTGCGAGGCTCCCTCTCGAATATTTTGTAACTTTTCATTCTTAGCCTTCTTCTTACTCAGCTTTCTAGCCTTCTTCCTCGTGAGCTTCGTCTCAGTGGTTCTTTTTCCATTCTAATTCTTATTTTCCATGGACATAGTCACTTCGCGCAATTGAAATTGTTTCCTAGGACTCAGGGGTAATACCTATTCTATATCTGAGACATATACTTCCATCTTTTGTGAGTCTTCTAATGCTCTTGCACTTTTGACATATGCGCTTCTAGTGTCAAATAGCTTCGATCTATTCTCCTGTTCTTCAATAAACTGCGTGATCCTTCTGGTCATGAAATCTTTTAAATATTGTCTCTGTTGTTCTAAAACCTCTTCTTCTTCCTTCTTTCTAGCTTGATCTCTATCAATCAAATATTTTCCTAGTAACATAGTAAACATGGCATTGTCCTCAATAACTTTAATAATCTCAAAGTCTTCCTCTGTCGAAGTTCCACTGACATTCATAGGTATTTGAGTGAGCCTCCCACATAGGTTCACCATTTTCCCTCTGAATAACCCTACTCCTCTTAATGAAGGATCATAGCAGGCTTCCCTATAGCTTCCTAAGTTCTTTCTGGCATAATTTTCACTTGTGTTTCTTCATCAAGGACAGAATCAATGCCGAAGTCTCCTATTCTTTCTTCAATGCATTCTTTTTCTTTAAATATCTCTGATATCCTAACATGTTGGTGATCATTCAAGGTGTCTTTCATCTGTAGTAATACCTTCTTTGATTCCTTCTTGGGTTCTACTATTTCTGGATCTTCCTTAAGGTTTTCTTCATTTAGATTCATTCTTTCAAGCTTATCAATCATTCTAGCACAATCCAACACTTCATGGTCCAAAGCTTTGCAACAAAGACAACTAGATCTTTCGCCAGGGAATTCCTTAGCAATATGTCCCAGTCTTCTGCAACTGTAACAAAGGGTTAACCCTCTCTTTCTTTTAAATGATCCCCATCCTCTTTTGTACTGTGCACTAGGATCATGGTAGCTAGCCTACAAAACATTCTTTCTAGGATCCTGCATCCATCTGTTAGTCCAAACATTCTTTCTATGCATAGGTATAACAAATCTATAATTATTCTTATCAGATATATTCAAATCAAACTTTCTTTCATATATTAGTGACCTAGTTTTCAAACTAGAATAAACTCTATTCAACATACCTATATCCATACTCTAGAAAAAAAAAAACACTTATTTGACTTTTGCAGAGCACAAAGATTCCAGATCTAATTTTTTTTTACTATTCTTACCTTTATCAAAGCATAGAGCTTACAGATCTTACCTCTTTTCTACATATCTGGCCTCTTTTCTTCAAAAACTTCCACTTTTACCTTTCTTAGAGCACAAAGCGTTCATATCTCACTTCTTTTCTTCAGAACTGGCCTTCTTTCTTTTAGCACAAATCTTTTTAGATCAAGTGGAATAATACGCACTAGGGCACAAAGCTTCTGCAGTTTCAGGATGAATCTTTGTACGAAGCTTCCTCTTCCTCAATTCCTAGCAATCACAGTTTCAGGTCACAACAACGAAACCATTTGTTGGCACATGGGAAGACTTGGGGCTCAATGCTACAACAACACACCAATAAAACCCTAACTACCGGCCCTTTTGGCAACACCTGCGAAATAGATGAAGTCTCACCTGAGGTAGAGGCAGGGGTGGTTGCAAGACTCAAGTGTTTGCAACCTTAGTTGGGACACAGATTTGTGATTATATTGTCTACAGAACACTTAGCATCGATCATTCGTCAATATTAAACCCTTATTGTACTCCGTAGATAGCATAGAGCATCGCAACATTGACTTAGATTTAAGGTATCTTAGTACTTAGCAACAATAAAATAGATTAGATCTAATAGATCGGCACTAAGAATCTTCTTACATATCCGATCTACTATTCATACACATCTAATAAGCACAAAGCATAAGTAGATCTATCTAAATATATCAAAGCACTTAGCAAAAGCAGAGATAAGCACATCAAGTCAAGGCACAGAGCATAACACATAGATTTACGTGGTTCACCCCCACCCTCAGGCTATGTCCACCAACTCTTCTTCTATATTATCATCGGCCAATCAGTCACAAGAATAAATCCATAGAAACCCTTACTTTTCACAGGACAGAAGATTTGTGCAACCCACTAGATCCTTCTTCCTTCGCTTCCATCACAAAGTCTTTTATAACTTCACACAGGCACTTGCACTAAGCTCTGCAAGTCTATACAAAATGCACAAAACTCTTGATCACACTAATCCCTTCTTGCCACTTAGTCTATATCACATATATACAATACAATCCTACTCTCTACTAGATGCCTATATGTCTATTTATACATACAAAATGGGCCTAAGTGTGGGTAAACCCATGGTCTGACATCCCTTTCCCATTACATATTCCCAAAACCCAAAAAGGGGCGTGAAAGTGGGTCGAGATCCCTTGATATCTTCTTCATTTGGCATTCCATATTCGATAGGCTGTGGAAGTCCCAACAACGGTCAAATATGACCAAGTAACTTCAAAACTTGGTCAAGGGCCAACATGAATCCTTGCACTCAACTAAGTCTTTAGATGGCCTCAAACTTTCAACACTTATCTAGTTGTTGTCCTAGTGCACTCTTTGCATAGATCTTCCTTATAAATCCTGAATCCTTCAGGTTTGCTGATGGACTCTTTGCATCTGCTCAATGCACACCTTGCAAATCTCCTCTCCCTCAGATTGTTTAGTAACTTTGGGTTTTCTTCAAATTCCTTCAACACTTCAGAACATGTTGGTTCTACGCACTCCTTGCACCTTCTTGAAGCACTCCTTGTTGAGATTACAGAGTATTCAGTAAATATGTAAGTGTCTTTTCCTTTACACTCCTTTTCTAGAAACTCGAAACATAATTCCTCTTGTGCACACTTGCACCTGCTCAATGCCCTCCTGGAAGACCTCTACAGAGTGTTCAACAACTCTGGCTATCCTTTCTCCTGCACATACTTCCTCCTCCCCTCCAAGGTGTTAAGTAACCTTGAGTCCCCTCTCTGAGTATGTGACTTATCCTAGTTTTCCCTCCTAGCACGTTCTCCTCTGATCTCGAAGTAGAGTCTAGATATGCACTCCTTTCTTTGGCTCATAGAGTGTTCAACACTTTTTCGCACACTCCTTGCACTTAACCTGAAGAACCCAGAAATAATTTGAAAAGCTCTCAAAGAGATAGTGGATTCTATCTTCCTTCTGCATATGAAACCTATCTCATGCATATACAACATACATTCATAAACACACAAATAACATTCATAAAACACACATTCACCACACAAAAAGTCATAAATAGTGAAACTTGTTCTTTTGTATTAATATCAGAATGCCAATTACAATGTGTGATCTCGTACTACAATTGAGTCTTGACTCTCTCCTCTCCTTCTCCTCTATGAATAATGAATAATTTTTTTTTCAATATTTTTACAAAAGGGGCTCCTTGAGAATTTCCCTCCAATCTACACTAGTGGTGTCTAATCACCATTTACAATGCCTATATACTGAGGCATATTACATTGAATAAACATCTAGTCTGAATCAGATCTAGATCAACTTACTGTCGGCCATTAAAGGTGAATTCAACTACTTCCTGTACAAAGGAAATCTACTCGTCTCTTAGAGGATTACAACATTTAATTTCTTTAACTGCATTTAAAATTTTAAATCTGAGGGAAAATTAAGAGGGTTGGTGCCTCTCCCCTCCTTGAATGCGAGTTGATGTGTTGGAAAGATTGTGCGTTGTTGAGGTGGAGTAATTCTCCTACATCATACTCTACTACTGGGAAAATCACAAGCTCATTCTCATGAGCTCCTCTACTCTTCTATTGAAATCCCCCTGGATCTCAAACTCTCCCTTGGAGTTGTCCACCTGCTCCTCTTATTTTCTAATGTCGTTGTTGCCTCCCTGCTACTCTTGCAGGATTCCTTCTTCTCAACTTCTCCTTGTTGTAAGCTTCTTGTGATGACCTCAACATCAGCTATCTTATCTCCTCAATCGCCTCTTCCATATGCTCTTTTGGCTAGATTATTCTTTGAAGACGTGCTTGTTGTGCTTCATCCTTGTCAATGGGTAGATCAACTTGATCTCCCCTATTGTTTTCTCCATATCCTGTTGCACTATATTTCCACTATGTTGCATACTCCATTTTTGCAGTCTCCCCACTGAGATTCTACTCAACTTCCTCCTCTGACATATTAGCTTATGTCAGTTCCTCTTGTGTTGGTCCAATTCTAGATTCCTCCAGCTTCTCCCCAGAATGGTATGCTGCTCCATTTTTTTCCAACTTATCCTATTGGATGTGCGTACTTTTCACTATCACCCTTCTCTAAAGGGCTTCCAGTTATTCACACATATCAACAAAATCTGTGTTGTCTTCTTCCTCTTCTACTGTAGACTCCATTATTGCAGTCATCTCTTGTTAAGCTTCCTGGCTGAAATTTCGGAGCCACTCCTCTGAGTGCTCTTCTTCTTTCATTGGGGAACTT
Organism: Picea engelmannii; assembly: GCA_009831015.1. Taxonomy (NCBI): domain Eukaryota; kingdom Viridiplantae; phylum Streptophyta; class Pinopsida; order Pinales; family Pinaceae; genus Picea; species Picea engelmannii. The sequence continues at coordinate 139,879 of ML812204.1, forward strand.
TTTAGTACCTTATCCTTCTCCTCCTCTATGACAGTCATTGTTGGCTGCCTCTCCTCTGTTGCATTTGCAACACATGCTCTGGCCTCAACTAGGCTTCTTGGAAGGAATATCTCGATTCCCCCAATGATCAGAATGCTCCTCTCATCCTCCTCCATAAACTCTCCTTGATGACATGAACTCCTAGCTGATTTTATCTCTTATCCTTTTCTCACCTAGAAATATGAGATTTATTTTCTGCCCTCCTAGCAGTCTATGCGATCAACTGATCTCATCTCATTTCCCACCTTGAAATTTGAAATTTCATCACTTCCCTCCTAGCAGTTCATGATATCATATGATCTCTTATCCTCCTCATCACTAAGGTCTCTTCAAAATTATGGCTCACAAATGCAAATATTCTCCTCCTCTATGTCACTAAGGGTTCCAGCATGCCTCAACCACCTTGTCAACACCTCTTGTTGCTTTCTGGCCAAAAAAAATTCAACATACCACTTCACTCTCCTCTTCAAGGGCCACTCATATTCTAATGTACACGGGACTCTCGTCGCATCTTCAGTGCTACCTGTTGATTTCTGCTTTGATTTCCTCAATATATTTATCCATATCATATTTAATTTTCTACTCACGGTTCTTGCCTTGACCATGCCTATGGCCTTCAATAGCCATCTCTCTTTATCTACCTTCATCCCACCTAGTTTTATATTTTTGACTCTTCAACTGAGAGTATCTCCATCTTCTCCTACATCCCACCTAGCTATCAAATGTCTGCTCCATACCTGAAAACTGATCTCCATGCAAAGAGAATCAACACTATACCTTCATCCCACCTAGTTGTTTGTTGATTGTTGCGAACTTGCAAAACTCCTTCACACAGAGCATCAGTACTCTATCTCCTCCTTCACCTGTTGTCTCTAGGAGAAATTAAACTTATGATACCACTTGATGTTATCATACTATATCTATTCATATTCTCACCTTTGCATGTTGTCTGCAAGAAAATATCCTGCTCTGATACCACTTGATGCATCCCCCCATTGATGCAAGCAATGATAGTCTAGGATCATTCAAATACCTGAGCTGGATTATCTCTTCGGGACCTTGATATCCCCCGAATCAAATATACACATGCCCTCTTATCTCCATGGGTGCAGGTTATATGGATCCCATGGACCCCGCTTCTTAGTGATTTTTCAAATATCAAAGTCGAAGGGCGCTAGCTTGTCCCACTACCTCCTCTCCACATGTGACCATGGGCTATGACCTGGGGCTCAACCCAAAGTGCGCTAGGCCTTCAATGCTTCAAGATTTTATATCCTCTCTAATGCACGACACTTGCAAAGCGTCGAATGCAAAATTGACAGACCTTTGAAAGACAAAGATCGATGGTCCACAATCCTCAACCAACTAATCGTCGAGATATTCTCTGGGATTCCGACCTTCGATAATTCAGGAGTCCTCATGACTCTACATCCTACTTCCTCTGAAACCCAAAATATATACCTTTCAAACCCTTCTCCTAGCTGATAGTTGTCCTCTCGTTGGACGACCCAGATCTACTTCACCCTTCGCGACTTCATGAAGATTGCACTTTACTTCCCACTAATCCTTCAAAAGTTCTTTCCTGCGAACTCTTGGATTTGCTGCCACCTGTCAACCTGGATGATGGATGGTCCCAACTGACTTTTGGACATTGAGAATTCTTCTATCACGCTCTCCTGTTCACTTTCAAAGGGTATAAGGCTCATGCACTTTATCTGGATCCGACGAATGTTGATCCTTCACGCTCATATCCGATGGTTAGGATATGTTTGTCTCCTTGGCGTGTTTCCTCCTTCGTCCTGGACTCTAATATGATGTTCCAAATCGCTCCTCATGCAACTGATCTTACATCTGTGGTTGATCTCCCTCCTGAGATTTGGCTTTCTCCTCAATTGGAAGAAATTTAAAGTGTCAAAGGTTGTGACCTTTGAACCTCCTGTGAGCTCGAATACTCTAAGTCTTGACTTGTGCTTTTCCTCCTAAGATTGAACTCCAAATAAGTTCACCTGTGCATACCCTTTGCACTTTTCTGCAAACTTATCACTTCTCCCACATTCCAAGACTTGGAGTATTCTCAGCCTTATGTACTCTTTGCAGAGACTCTATGTGAGATGGCATTATTCCTCCTGATCTTTAAATTACTCAGTCTTCCAATGGCCCTCGATCCTTTAGCTTCCTTAGAATATATTTGGTTACCTCTTGGCACGCTCTTTGCTCGTCCTCTCGAACTTTTCAAACTTGAGGCAAGTTCATCTCTGGGCACTCCTTGCACTTGAATGAGTCTTCAGACAACCTCAGACTTTCAACACTTATCTAGGTATTGTCCTGGTGCACTCTTTGCACATATATTCCTTCTGAATCTTGAATCCTTTAGGTTCACTGATGGAATCTTTGCATCTTCTCAATGCACACCTTGCAGAGCTCCTCTCCCTCAGAGTTTTCAATAACTCTGGGTTTTCCTTATATTCCTTCAACACTTCATAACGTGTTGGTTCTGCACACTCCTTACACCTGCTCGAAGCACTCCTTCTTGATCTTACAGAGTATTTAGTAACTATGTGAGTGTCTTCTCCTTTACACTCCTCTTCTCATAAATTGAAATATAGTTCCTCCTGTGCACACTTGCACTAGCCCAATTCCCTCATGGCAGAGATCTACAAAGTGTTCACCATCTTTGGTTGTGCTTTTTCCTGCACAGGATTCCTCCTCCCCTCCAAGGTGTTCAGTAACCTTGAGGCCCCTATTTGAGTATGTCACTTATCCTAGTGCGCCCTCCTAGAACGTTCTCCCTTGAACTCGAAGCAGAGTCCTTATATTCACTCCTTGTGTTGTCTCACAAAATTTTCAACACTTGTCACACACTCCTTGCAATTAGCCTGAAGAACCCAAAAATAATTCGACAAACTCTTAAACAGATAGTGGATTCTATCTTCCTCTTGCAGATGAAACCTATCTCATGCATCTACAACATACATTCATAAACACAAAAATATCATTCATAAAACACACATTCACCACACAGAAAGTCATAAACAATGAAACTTGTTCTTTTATATTAATATCATAATGTCAATTACAATGTGTGAGCTTGGACTGCAACTAAGTCTCAACTCTCTCTTCTCCTTCTCCTCTACGATTAATGAATAATTGAATTTTTAATATTTTTACAAAAGGGGCTCCTTGAGCCTTTCCCTCCAAGCTACACTAGTGGTGTCTAATCACCATTTACAATGCCTATCTACTGAGGTAGATTACATTGAATGAACATCTATTCTAAATCAGATCTAGATCAACTTATTGTCGGCCATTAAAGGTGACTTAAAATACTCTCTGTGAATACGAAATCAACTCAGCTCTTCCATCCTTACAATATTTAATTGTTTTAATTACATTTAAAATATTAAATTTGAGGGGAAAATGAGAGTGTTGGTTCCTCTCCCCTCCTTGAATGTGTGTTGATGAGATGGAAAGCTGGCATGCTGTTGAGGTGGAGTGACTCTCCTGCATCATATATGTTCAAATCATGTGATGTGAGTAGAAATCATCTAATTAATATTTTTAGCACAATCAATAGTAGTTTTCTCTTCTAGAAAACCAATCTGAACTTCACCTGCAACAAATAAAACTTCCCTGCTTGTAGCAAGGCTAGGTGTAGGTAAGGAGGAAACTAAAACATCATATCAAAGACTAGTCTCAATGAATGGATACCTTTTACAATTCATGACATCATTTAATATTTCAATAGTCTTTTCAAACTTGAAGCTTATATTAAACTTAATAGTTGTTTTCTCAAGTTCCATTCTTAAGAAAATAATTTCATATTCTATTCCTTCACAATTTTCTTCCTTTTTCTTTAGCTAAATTCTCATGACTTCTCCCATCCTTCTTACTTCTTCTAATTGAACCTTTAGGTTCATTATGGTATTTTTTGTTTCTTCAAGGCTTTGTGACATTTTATCTTTTGAATCATGACTCTATTCTTCATATTTTTTCATCTTCTCCTTTTTTTTCAAAATCTTTTTCCTAAGATTAATTATTTATTTCTCTTAAGGCACAAATGAGTTCTTCTTCACGATTCACTTCAACATCTATTTTGAAATTTTTATACTCTTCTAAGTCCATCATTTCCATCACTTTGTATTCATCAATATTTGTCATGATTTCTATAAAGAGTCTTTCTTCTCTATCACTATAGAAATTACTTTCACTACTTTCTTCAGATAAGTCACTAACCCCTTTTGAGTAGAGATTCTTCTTCTGCTTATAAGAGTTCTTCTTCTTTTTCATATTTTTCTTGTTTATGGTTCTTTTGTGTTGATGATATTTTCTCCCTTTATTTACATTATGATATTCTTCATTATCACTACTTTCATCCTTTGTGTATGGACACTTATCAACTAAATGACCTACTTTTCCACAATTAAATCATTTAAAGTGAATCTTATACCTTTATATTTTCCAAATCATTTCTTGAGTTTCCTCACAAAATGGGCTCCCATTGCATCTCATTCATTATTGGAGCCATCACTTTATTTATGCTCTCTATTCTTTTTTGTCTTTGAGGCTTTGAAGGTTTCTTCTTTCTTTGATAGATTTTCTTTCTCTGTCCTCATTTAATATGTTGTGAATATCACATGCAATTCATCCATTGTTAATGAATCAAGATCCTTCGTTTTTTCAATGGTGGAAAATTTGGCATCAAATCTTAAGGGGAATTACAATAACACATTTACAATCATCGTTTATTCAACCTTTTCACCAAGTCATATGATGGTGTTGACAATTTCATCCACATGGAGAAGATAAATGCAACATTGTCTTTTTCTTTCATTTTCAAGATCTCGAACTGTCTTCTATGAGTTTGGGTATTTTCCTTCTTAACCTTCTCATTGTCTTCATAAATATTTTGAATCTTGTCAAAAAAAAAAAATTCTGATCCACAATGAATCACCTGGACAACTCAGATTCTAATAGACCACACAAGATGGTCGTCATGGTTTTTTCCTTATGTTCACTAGGATAATTATTGGCTGCATCTATTGGCGGAGTAGTTGGGGATATATAAACAATCACGATTGATTACCAAATATCAAACCCAACGTCCATGAGATGTGTTTTCATCCTTATGCTATAGAATTCAAAGTTTGTTCCATCAAACAATGGAGCTCTCGATATCTACTTTAGAGCGGTTAGACTATTTCCAAATCAACCTTCTCTGATACCAATTGTTGATAACTGAGTTATAGTAAGAGGAGGGGTTAGTCTATGTAATATTATTTTTTCTTTTTCAAGCATTTTTAAACCACAAGAAAAAATTCACATATAATATCTATTAACTGTAGAACATGAAACAAAATATTTATGTCGAAACACTTTAGGAAATAAACTATAAAACTTATTTTTTTCAATTCTTTGTAGGAACCAATATATTGTTACAAATATTTGTAGGTACTCATATACTGAGAAATCAATCCCCATTGGTGCAAATATTAGCAGGAACCAAACTACTCTTACATATCTCCATAGACACCAATATACTAGAGACACCAATCCCAATTGTCAAACACCAAATTATAAAGAGACACAAATATCCTTGTTTGAGTGACACCTACCTACTCTTATTTTTTTTCATATACATCAATCTGTTGGAGATACCAAACACCAATGATAAGGACCAACTTAGCCAGAGAAGCCAATCTCTTTGTGTAATATGCACTAGGTTTCACCGAGTCTACTTGCTACTTCTTCCTTCACCAAGTCTTCTTTCCACTTATACCTCCACCAGGTCTACTCACTACTTTTTCTTTCACTAGTTCTTCTCACTACTTCTTCCTTTACCAGGTCTAACCAAAATTTCAATTTCCAAATGGTAGCTTTCTTAAATATTATTGTTTTGGGTCTCTTCACAATAATGAACTTATACAACATTCCACATATCTAGTTTTACAAATATGATTCTAAAATTGTTACCTGAGGTAATTCTATATGAATCCTCTTCTCTCTAAAATTTTCACAATCTAAAGGGTCTCATAAAATAATTTACAGTGACAATGCCAAGCTGACTTGTTTTAAACTGATTTCAGTAGCATTCAGTAACCCTAAATTCCATAAGGAATATCTCCAAAAGTATAGCAAAACAACATATTGAATTTGTGCCACATGTACATCAAGATCTCGCCTATGTCTCTATAAAGTCTCAAGGTCTGAAACATCCCAGAAAATAAGTTATAGAGAAAGTTCCAAGTTGACCTATTTGAAATTGATTCCAGGAGCATTTAGGAACCCTAACTTCCATAGGATATATCTTTGAAATTTTAGTGAAACGAAATCTGAAATTTGTACCACATGTACACCAATATATTTCCTTTGTCTCTTCCTAATTTCAATATCTGAAATTTACTAGAATTTTTTTTTATCATGGAAATGCCAAGATGACCTGAAACTGATTTTGCAATTCAATCTTTTCTAATGCATTTTTCACACACTCACTTTCTCTCAATTCTTTCACTTTTTATACTTTTTCATAGCCCTTCACGGAGGGACATGTCCCTTGCATAAATAATTAATTCCAAATACTATGGGAAAATTCCCCAAGTACCATGGGAAAATACCCCAAACCATGGGTAAATACCCTAAGCCCATGGGTTTGAAGCCCCCATTTCACTTTTCACTTTTTCACTTGCACCCATTTTTTACTATTCTTGGAAACATTATGTGTATTGTAATGTCATAATATGACATCAATGACATCATTAATACTTTGACATCAATTACAATAATTCCAACACACCAAGAATAAACTTCTTAAATTCCTTTTCCATTTCCTTTGCAAACTCTTGGAACATTTTTTTATACTACCTTCAAAAACAATGTCATCTGCATAAACCACAAAAATTAATTAATTTTCATTTTACTAATGTAGGTATTTTTGTGTGCAATTCCTCTTTCAAAGCCTTGTTGTTGTAGATATTTATCAAGTCTTGAATACCAGGCTTTGGGGCTTGCTTTAGCCTGTAAAGTTATTTCCTCAATTAGCCCACATGATCCTTATTTTATGATAATAAGAATCATTCTATTTGTTCAATGTATAGGTATTCCTATAGATTTCCATTGATAAGTGATAGCTTGATATCCATTTGATAGACTTTGAATTTATCGAAACATGCAAATTCCAAAAACATTTTAATAGTTTCTGGTATTTTATCGGGGGGAAATGTTTCTTCGAAATAAATACCTTCAATTTGAGCATAGCCTTTACAAACCAATGTTTATTTATTTATTATTACTTTCCCATATACATTCAACTTCTTCCTGAACTACCACTTGGTGCTAATCACAATTTTGTCTTTTGGCCTTGGCACAAGTTCTCATGTCTTATTCTTCTCAATTTTATTTAGCTCTTTTTCCATAGCATCATTCCAATTTTTATCTTTGGTAGATTTTGTAAACTTATTAGGCTCTACTTTAGATAGAATGGAGAATTTTACATGTTCTAGTGCACTTGCTAGTCTTCTTATAGTTTGAACTCCTATATCCTTATTACCAAGAACTATATTTTCCGAATGATTCTTTTGGACAAATCTAGATGGTGTCTTTCTTTCTTGACATTTTGTTCCTTATTTTTCTTCTTCTTCTTCTTCTTCTTATTCTTATTTACAACTCATCTCTTTTGGAAGTTCATTTGTTTTTTATTTCTCCCTTTAATGCCTTGCTTCAGCCACTTTTACATTTGCACTTTCTATAATTTTCCACAATATTTTATTGTAACATCTATAAGCGTTACCTCTAGATGAAAAACCATTAAAGGTACCTTCATTAGCTCTAGATTCAAATTTTCCCAAATCCTCATCATCTCTATTTGTGTATCACTTACTCCCAAAATATTTGAAGTATTTAATTGTTGCTAGTCTACCCTTCCATAATTCATAAGGCATTTTGTTATTGTTGATTATGATTTTCCCATTGTTTGGAATGTAGAGTGCAATGCTCCAAAACTTTTCTGATAGCCTAGATTCACTCAACATTGTTATAGCCATCTCTTGTACAGTTCAATTATTTCTTTATACTAGTCCATTCTGTTGTGGAGTTCTGGCAGCTGAAAAGTGTCTCTTTATTCCATGAAGCTCCCAAAATTATTCAAATTCATTTGAGATAAACTCACCTCCTTTTTATGATCTTAAGTACTTGATTTTCAAATCAGTTTCATTTTCAACCAAGGATTTGATTGATTTAAGATTATGAAATGATTTAGATTTATCTTTGAGGAATGTAATCGATGTTATTCTTGAGTAATCATCAATGAGCAACATGAAGTAATTTCTTCCTTGTAAACTTTGTATTATTGTTGGCCCACAAATATTTGTACGTACAATTTATGATGACTTTGACGTTGAGTATTCCTTTAACTTGAAGTTTTCTCTTGTCTTGTTCCCATGATGACATTTCTTAAAAATAGTTTTGGAAAGTTTTGTGATCTTTGGCAAGTCTCTCACTTCTTGTTTAGTAATGATATTAACTAGATTATCAAAGTTCATATGGCCCATTCTTTTATGTCATAACCAACTTTCATCTATTTATCCCATATAGAATTTTTATCCTTTGATTCATTGAGAATGTTGATCTGTAAATTGTTGTGGATATTCCATTGGAATAGTTCATCACAAGAAATCTAATAAAATATTGAAACATTTACTATTAAGATTATGTTTCCTTTATATCTCTAGAATATTTAGTTACTAATTTTCTTACTATGCATGAAATATATAAAATGTAGAAAATAGAGAACAATAAAATGAAATCATAACATCCACAAATAATCACGTGATATGACCTAGTAAACCCAATACAAGAGAAAAATTAGCTAGAAATTGAGGTTGCTCTGCTCTCTCTTTTCTATGGTAGAGAATATTATGCAAGTACATATAAAGAGGCGCTCTCTGTGGAGTTTCCTTTGACCTGTGGCATGTATGGATGCTACAAAACCCCCTTCTTCTCCTAGTGGCCTGATATTTAACATATCTTGATAGCCATCTATGGGTAGGTTTTGACTTCCTCAACCCTCAATAGTGGTAGGATTTAAAAATTCTATAATATTATTGAAATTCCTCACATGGCTAGCCCCATGTGCATGAGTAATGGGATATGATGTGGCATCCTCTTCGACCATGGTTGTCGACACGATAGGTCAACTTGCGAGAGGAATAATGATTTCATATGAACTCTGATTGATGAATGGTCTGCATCGTTGGAAAGGTCTCAAAGTATTTTAACACTATCAAGGGTGTGGGAATAAGTTTCAGACACAAGAACCCCCAAAAATATCATTTAATGCCTCAAAATGGCTTTGGAATGCTTGAGACCTCAATTTTGCAAATTGGGACCTACCACTATAATGGCCTTGCAAGTTGAATCCTCCAATTTTTTCCAATCGTAAAGGATTGATATAGATGAAAAATAATATAATGATCCAATATGGATCACACCTCCCTATTTAGGGAGGCTTTTATTCCCCAAAATATTTACTAAATGAGGTGAGGAAATTTTTCCTCTACCTTATCGCTGGAGTACCACTTTTATTTTCCTTGATGTTGTCCTTTTGACCCAATCTATCAAAGTTCATGATACCCTTTTTTTATAGTTCTAGGCTACTTCTACCAAATTATGTCCTCTTCCAACTCTACCTGAGCACCTGGTGCTAAGTCCTCTATGGAAGGTAGAACCTGCTCCTCCTCCTGATACAACATGTAAGGCTCATAGACTTTAAGATTATCCACATTCACTACTGAGTAAATGCACATGTATGGGGGTAAACTAAGTCTGTAGGAATTATCTCCCACCTTTTACAATATCTCAAAAGGACCATACCACAATTCCTCAATCTTATTATCAGGACCCTCTAGCCTTTACTTATTCAGTTGTAACCATACTCTTCCTCCCACTCTAAATTTTCTCTCTATTATGTGTTGGTTATGTCTATCCTTGTACTTATCCTATGACTTATTTAGTGTCTCTTGTACTTGCAAATGGATCTTCATGATCTTCTCAACAAATGTTTCTTCTTTTAATGCATATTCGGTGAGGTCCTCCCTCACTCCTCAGTGTTGTCCATATACAACATCGAAGGGTGAAGGTGGAAAATACCCAAATTATGTTTCAAAAGGTGACTCATTAATAGAAGTTTTGACTACTCTCTATAAGAGTGTTTTATATAGATCATATTTTCATCCGAGACTTTGTATGCTTCTGAATGTAACCCCTCAAATGTTGCACCAAATTATTGTTGACTACTTTTGTATGGCCATATGTATGTGTATGGAATGTTTTAAATATCTTCAACTTAGTGTCCATATTCTCCCACAATGTGGTCCAAAATACACTGAGAAATTAGGCATCCTTGTCTGAGACAATGCTCCTTGGTATCCCAATTTTCATCCATAGTTGTTCAAATAACAAGTTTGTTGCTTCTTTTCCCTTGATGGTATTTTTACAAAGCATGAGAATGTACATTTTGATGAACATTTCAACTACCACAAATAAATACTCATGTCCCTTTCGTGTGGTTGTTAAACCTCCCACAAAATCCATGGAAATTCTTTCCCAAGGCTTAAAGGGTATAGGTAAGGGATGGTATAGACCTTGATTTTGGTTTTTGGGCTTGTTGGTATAACAAAGTATACAGCCTATAATATAACGTGCTACATTTTCTTGCATTCTAGGCCAATACACATACCTTTGTAAATTGGCAATTATCTTCCCAACACTAAAATGTCCTGCAACCTTGAAGGTGTGAGCCTCTCTAATAAGTTGTATTCGTTCAACTTTAGGGACATAGATATTGTCAATTTTGTAGAGGAAACCATTCTAGAAATTATAGTCAACCATTTCATCACCCTCTTCTATATGAATTTGTCCCTGTAGTTGTTGAAACACCTCCTTGAAGTCCTCATCTTTTGTGTATTCCTATTTATTTGCATCATGGGTAAAAGAATCCATGTGCATCATAGTTCCCAAATATGTGCAAGCTCCTTTTTTAGAGTTTTGGAGATTACGACTTGGAGAGTCGAGATGCCACACAATAGGATTGCGGAAATGCCGAAATGTGAAACACGTTTTGGCTCAGCCTGTGGTCACCGCCATTGGTCACATCTACGGAAGATGGAGGAAGGAGCTAGTGCAGACAAGATCCATTTTGGACTTTAGGGGATCGGGACATGGAGAGTAACGAAATATTTACCATGGGGATCCTGAAATACCGAAGTGAAAAATGGAGAAATGAACACAAGATTCAATGAAGTCAATTCAATGATGCACATGAATTTGAATAAGATCGGAGGGCTCCTGTTTTAATTCATAGTGTAACTGCTAGAAACAAATGATGGTTTCTGTCATAGGATGAGATCGTCTATTACAGAGAAGACGAAGAGTCCCAACTGCCATAGAAGCTAAGGAATCTCGATATAACACTTAGTGATGATGGATGCATGGGTGAAACTGCCAGAGAAGTTGAAGAGTTACCATGATGATCAGGCAGAGCACTCAAAAGGAGAAGGAGATGCAGAACAAAGAGAGACAATGTGGCACACAGGAGATGGGATAGTTGTGGAAGAGTGAAGTGGAGAAAAAACCCCTATGTGGAGAGGATGAAAGAGAAAGAAGGAGATTGCATGCACAAGGTGCACAAAGACTATAAAAATGTTGAACAAAGAAGAAATGGGGTTGTTGGGTCTGATGGAGGTGTGAAGAAGGAGGAAGAGCGCAGCAATAGAAATGGACATAAGGGGAATGGCGCATTGAAGGGACATGACGCAGAGAGCATAAAAGGAAAAATAACAGAAAGTGAAAGGATTATGCAGAAGACACTGATGCAAACAGAGCAGTGCAGTGTAGCAGAATAGTGATGAGACTGGTAATCCATTGAAGAAATTTATATCACTGTAATAAGTCATGATAGAAAATATTTATAAACCAAGGTGGTAGGGAGGTGCTAGGGAGGAATTTTGTCCTCAGAGGTTCAAGTGGGTTCTTGAACAAAGGGAGTTATAGCTTCCATCTGGTTGTAGCCACAGAAACCAAGGTGGTAGGGTGGTGCAAGGGAGAACTGTTGTTCTCTGTTATACAGGTTGGCGTGTGTGTGACTGGAAGTTGGTGCTTCCATCCAGTTGGTGCTGGAACACTTAGGGAGTTGGTGATTCCTTCTAGTGGGTGCTAGAGAAACCAGGGAGTTGGTGCTCCCTTCTAGTTGGTGCTAGAGAATCCAGAGAGTTGGTTCTCTTCGCAAGTAGAAACATGAAAAACAGAGGTTGTAGCCTCATTATGAGTTGGTGCTCATATGTATGATAATGTAAAGAATGTACAGACTACTTATCATATAAAGAGGAAGAGGTTTTTACCCTTTATGGGTTTCCTCCGGAAATATTTGTCTCTGTGTATCTCATATCTATGAATGATATTGAATGGTCTATTGCTTACTTCCCTGCATTATTATGATTGTCATTGAGTGACCTGGAAAGAGTTTAAAATAATTATAATTGTTTAAGAAATGTTACAAATGATTCACCTCCCCCCTCTCAGTTGTCCAACAATTGGTATCAAAGGAGGCCCCTTTTATCTAAGGGTAGATCCTAGAGCTTAAACATGTCAAGCCATGAAGGAAATTCAACCAATAAGACCCCTATGTTCAATGGAACAAACTTTTCCTTCTGGAAAGTTATAATGAGAACCTACATAATGGCTTTAGGTGCAGATGTCTGGGATGCGGTAGAACTGGTTATGTAAATCCAGTTGCACTAGCTAATAAGGATGAAAAGCTAGAATTTAGCTTCAATGCTAAGGCTATGAATGTTATCTTGAGTGGGCTTGCAGAAGTAGAATTCGTAAAATTTATGCACCTAGGAACTCACAAAGAAATGTGGGTCAAACTCATTAACAGTTATGAAGTTAATGAGAAGGTAAAGGACATCAAGCTTCAAACCTACAGAATACAGTTTAAACAACTGAAGATGAAAGAATATGAAACTTTTGGAAAATGCTTTCTGAGAGTAGAAGAAATGGTAAATGCAATGAAAGCACTTGGTGAAAAAATTGAGGAACCTTCTTTAGTTCAGAAAATCTTAAGATCTCTCCCAGATAAGTTCAATCCGAAGGTCTCTACTATAGAAGAACTTAATGATCTAAAACCCTTGGAGTTTGATCAACTTCTAGGAACATTGACTGCATATGAAATAAGAATAGTTAAAGATAAACCCACCTCCAAAGAAGCATCATTTAAGGCAGACAAGAATGAGGATTCTGAGCCCGAAGAAACTGAAGAAAAATTTGTGAAGAGACTGAAGAAGGGATCAGGAAAATACAAAGGTAAAATGCCTTTCAAATGTTTCACTATGGTAGGATAGGTCATTTTGCAAATAAATGTCCCCACAAAAGAAAGGATCAGACATGTGATGATGAGGAGAAGATCAAACACAAAAATTTCTTTAAAGAGAATAACTTTAAGAAGAAAAGTCTTTGCATAAACAATGATGATTATCCTTTAGATGATGAAGACAATGACTCCTCTATTGAAGATAAAATAAATGACTTCATACTTATGGAAAAAGAGGATTATGATAATAAAATCACAAGAAGTGATGCTAATGAAGAAGAATTTGTGGTTGACATGGAAGGATAATTGATTAGTGTACTGGAAGAGATTGACAAACTAAGAATTAAGAACATAAAGAAAAGACAATTGTTGATATAGTTCGAGAAAGACAGTAAAAAACCTGATGAATACCTTGCCCTACTAAAAGTGGAATTAGAAGAGGCAAAGAAAATCGAGGACATTCTAAAACGACAGTTATCAGAAAAGAAGGTAAGATGTGAAGCCTTAGAACAAGAAGTAGTGAAAACTAGGAAAGAGATGGAAAATTTTCAAGCCTTGTATAATCAGAATCTATCAAATATCAAAGACTCATAAGGATTAACCACCATTCTGAATTAGCAAAGGAATCCAAAGCTGAAAATTGGTTTGGTTTATGAAGAGGGATCAAGTAGTGGTAAGCCAAGAAATGAAGAACCCATCAAGTTTGTCAAATCTACAACCAATGACAACAACAAACCTGTAGAAACAAAGGAAGACAACCAGCTGCCCAGGACGAGTAAAGAAAAAGGTGCTAGGAATAAATCTGTAGAACAAATAAATAGTGCGCTCCCTGCTGAAAGATGTCATCAGCATGGAAGAAATCGATTTTCTCAAAGAAGACAACCATTTTCCAGGTAGAAATAATTTTTCTATGGCTATTGTTTCTACTGTTTTAACTTTGGTCACAAAGCTGTAAATTGTTCCTTAAGACTCAGACATGAGCAATTAAGATTTCAAAGGAATAAATACTTGCCACAACAAAGAATGATACGGCCAAGTAACAAGCCTTCACAGATTGCAAATTGCCAAATTAAGTTTAGAGACATGCAACTAAGGAGGTCAAGAAATAATCAACAGTCAATAAGTAGACAACGTTGCAACAATAATTTTGACGTATTGAACAATGATATTGAATGCTACATCTGTCATAACTATGGACATAAATCTGTTGACTACCGATTAAGGAACTATGAACCAGATTTGAATTCCCCTACTGAAAATGTCAAGGTGTGGAAGAAGAAAGAAAGTGACAAGTGTGGATTAGTGTTTTCAGCTCAAAGAAAAACGAACCCTTGGTATATAGACAGTGGATTCTCCAAACATATGATGGGAGACAAAGGTAAGTTTCTATCTCTAAGTGAAAGCAAATCAGGAAACGTAACCTATGGAAATGATGCTCCAGGTAAAATAAAGGGTAAAGGGATGGTGAGTTTAAGTAATGGAAAAGGAAAAGATCAAGATGTTCTACTTGTAGATGGGATGAAACATAGTCTTCTCAGTGTGAGTCAAATGTGTGACAGAGGATGTGAAGTGGTGTTCACGTCCAAGGAATGAAAGATAAAGTCTGTAAACTCAAGACAAGTGGTGGCCAAAGGCATAAGGACATAAAATAATGTATATGTACTGAAAGAAAATAGAGAAGAGTGCCATCTAAGAAAACATGATGAAAGTTGGTTATGGCATAGGAGACTTGGACATATAAACTTTGACCACTTAATCAAACTCAAAAATCTCGAGGCAGTAAAAGATCTTCCGAGAATATCAAAGCCCCAAGATTCAATGTGTAAACCCTGCCAAGTAGGAAATCTAACCAGGACACAGTTTAAGTACAAGAGATTTACTTTAACAGAGAAACCACTCCAACTAGTTCATATGGATTTATGTGGACCATCAAGACAGGAAGGCACATGGAAAGAAAACTATTTCATGCTGATTATTAATGATTACTCCAGACTTACTTGGGTTGCCTTTCTCAAGGAAAAAGATGAAGCTTTTGAGAAGTTTAAAATATTTAAGGCTTTAACCGAGACTCAAACAGGCAAGAGGTTAAAGGTAGTAAGATCAGACTGAGGAGGAGAGTTTATGTCAAGTGACTTCAAGGAATTATGTGATAAGAATGGGATCAAGAGAGAATGCACCATCCCAAGAACTCCACAACAAAATGGAGTAGTTGAGAGGCAAAACATAACAGTGCACGAAATGTCCAGGTCAATGATGAATGAGAAGAACATTGGTCAAACCTACTGGATATAAGAAATACACACAGCAGTCCATGTTCTTAACAAATCCCACCTCAGACCACAAAGTGACAATACACCTTATGAACTGTGGTATGGGAGACCTACTTCAATTAAACACTTCAAAGTCTTTGGGAGTAAATGTTACATAAAGAATAATGATGAGAACCTTGGCAA
>ML812204.1:160649-210675 GCA_009831015.1 Picea engelmannii
ACCAGGGAGTTGGTGCTTCCTTCTAGTTGGTGCTAGAGAATCTAGAGAGTTGGTGCTATTCACAAGTACCATCTTGCAAAACAGAGGTTGTAGCCTCATTATGAGTTGGTGCTCATATGTATGATAATGTAAAGAATTTACAGACTACTTATCATATAAAGAAGAAGAGGTTTTTACCCTTTATGGGTTTCCTCAGGAAATATATATCTCTGTGTATCTCATATGTGTGAATGATGTTGAATGGTCTATTTCTTATTTCCATGCATTATTATGATTGTCATTGAGTGATCTGGAAATATTTTAAAATAAGTATAATTGTTTAACCAAGGTTACAATTGATTCACCCCCCCCCACCCCTCTTAGTTGTCCAACATGACTTACCATCCTTGATCAATCAATATTGTTTTTCTCTCGACATGAACATTTCATCTCTCATATACATGTAGGTACTTTCAAACACTATTGTACATACATTAAGGTCTAATACATCTAATTACACTTCATCAATAAAATCAACACTTCCAACAAATTTAATCTTACAGTGTTTCATTACCTTTATCTCTAAATCCTGGTTTACCCAACCCATTGTATATGGGATAGGATGATCTTGAACCTCTAATCGAAGCTTGTTGACTAGATATGTTTCTACGAGATTAGCTTGTGAACTTGTGTCAAACAAAGCATCTATCTTAGTCTTATTGACCTAAACCTTGATGTGAAAGACCTTGGTCATCTCATTCTCTTCAAGGTGATGAAGGCTACTTAGATTCACCTCCTTCTGCACATATGTGAAAACAATATTTTCATCCACAACAAATCTACCTTCAACCTAATTTCTATAATCTATTGCTAGAAGGTTCTTTTTCTTTCTATCCTTCTTATAGTTGTTATGAGGAAAATCTCTCTATGGATAGAGTGAACCACAATAGACGGGTATGACTGTATAAATCGACTCAATTCCAACATATGCTATATAAACTAATGTGAAAGAGAGATAATAAAGAGGCCTAATTTGTCCAAACGTTCAATGATGTCCATCGTTGAGCACTTTGATCCAAAGCTTTATACCTGCAACAAGTTATCAACAAACAAGAAAAGAAAGCATATAATGATAATATAAAAGGTTATCACATTATATAGCATAATCCAACAATATACAAAACAAACATGCCCATGGATCATAACACATATATTTGCAAGATATAAATTGGATGGGAAAGGATTATTTACATTAATAAATGATCAGCAGAAGTGAAAACATTATAGACTTATGTAGTGGCACGGTTCAGAACCAAGAAACCAAGTTCCTTCCAACTGGGCCTCCACCACTTCAATCCTCCACCAAAGGCAATCTCATATAAGGGGGAAAAAGAGTTTCTCCATCAATAAGGGAAGAGATTGGGGGTTGAACATTGTTTTCAGACTTAAAGGATAAAGGGATATAGACTCAATAATGAAGTAATAATTTCTCCAAAGTAACTTTTCACTCAAAGTTGAATTCTCTCCTCTTTTCCATAGCTCGAAATTGGCTTCTTTATAGCCTTCAAAATGCAACTGAAGGGCCGAGTCGGAATTTTTCCAGTATATGGAAGGCCAAGAATCAGAGATATCTTGTCATGACATGGAAACCCGAAATTTTATTTTTATTTTTTGGCACAAATCTCGATGTACACGGGCTGTAGTGGATCAGCCAACGTATACGCTTGTAGTATAGCTTGCAAGGTGCGTATAAGTGGAAAATATTTATTTTTGTCTCTGGATTTATCAATCAGGGAAATTAAGTCTGCATGGAGTAATGTAATAAGGCCCTCTCTACAAGATTTCATAGGGTGGGGAAAATCTTTCTCTAACAATAGTTCTTCAGGTTCATCTCTGGATGTTGTTTCCAACATTTTCCTTGGTGTGGACATCAATGTTGCAATAGTTGAAATGGTCTTTGGGATATTCACTCTGATGTGTAGTGGTTGTTGTATTCTTATCTTTCCCCCCATTCCACTTATTCTTCCCCTCCTTGTAACATTCTTCATGTTGTTTCTACTTCGAACCACTTGGCTTCCCTTTCATTGGCCTATGTTTTCAAGGTGTTGTTCCTATACATGTGCCTCATCCACTATCCTTGGATTGAAGAGAATCACTTTCTTTTGTATGACTGTGTAAACCCCCAAAGATAATTAAGGAGTACATATAACCTTTTGGGAAATATATCGAACATGATTGACATCTTTCTGAACTCAATGGTGTACTCCTATACACTCTTCCCCTGCCTCTTCCTGAAATAGTGCCACCAAATCCATTGATCCTCTATATACCCAATATGGTATAATTGAGACTTGATGAGGATTTTGAATTCATCCCACCTAGTTACTCATGGATCACCCTCCAACCTAAGTGTTTTCGTGTGGCTTTCCCACTAGGTTAACGCATGGCCCTCTAAATTAAATCTAGAAAATGAAATTTCCTACCCTTCATATATATGGTGAACACTAAAATAAACTTCTAGTTGTTTCAACCAATGATTAAGTTTTAATTCATTAATACCACCTTGGTATGGCATTATGTCTACTTCCACTTCCATATTGAATAGGGATTGTGAAGGGTTCAAAACACTCGAACATGACTACTCTTTCTTGGATTCTTTCCGCGACTCCTTTCTTGAGTCTTCTTGATCTCTCGATTTCCCCTCCAATATGATCTTTGAGTTAGAGCCTCCATCATCTCTGAATGGTTCTATATTTCTTGCTACATCCATCATGAGGAAGTTCATATTACGATTGGTGTCGGCAATTTGTTATTCCAACCTCTAAAATCTCTCTTTTATTGGACATCAAGGGTTATTATGAACAGGCTTGTCCACCATGGCTAGGGTTTCTATGACTTCTCATTAAGTCAATTCTTAGATCCTAAAACTTCCCCAAAATGCCAAAAAGTAAAAATTTCTTTGATACAAATATGATCCGTAAAATACCATGGATATTCCAATGGAACGGTTCGTCAAAACATATCTAATAAAATACTGAAATATTTACTATTCATGTTATTTTTCCTTTCTATATCTAGAATATTTAGTTAGTAATTGTATTCTTATGCATGAAATAGATAAAATGAGGAAAATAGAGATAAGTAAAATAAAATCACACCATCCATAAATAAACAAAACATATGTGCTCAGAAATTCAATATGGGAGAAAGTCAAACTAGAAGGCGAGACTGCTCTTCTCTCTATTTTCTCTAGTAGAGAAAATGATGCAAGTACAAATAAAGAGGCACTCTCTATGGAGTTTCCTTTGACCTGTGGCCTGTATGACTACTAAAAACTCTCGCTTTCCATGTTATGCTCACAGAATACCACTCTCATATATTTTTCTTGGCTATGGAACAAGATACAATGCAAATATGAAGTCCCCTTCTCCTCCTAATGGCCCAATATTTAAAATAGATCGATAGCCATATAGGGGTAGGTTTTTGACTTACTCAACCCTCAATTGAGGTAGGGTTTTGAACCTTATATAATATTCTTGTAATTCCTCATGTGGCTATCCCCACATGAATGAGTAATGGGGGTTAATATGGCAGCCCCTTGTAACATGGTGGTCAACACGACCGGTAAACTTGTAGGAGGCATAACTTTTTCATATGAACTCCAATTGACAAACTATCTGAACTGTTTCAAAGGAATAAATGTTTAAAACACCGTCAAGGGTATGGGAACAAGTTTTGGAAACCAACCCCCCCAAAAAATGTTTTTAATGCCTCAAAATGGCACTGGTAGGCTCGAGACCCCAATTTTCCAAACTGGGAACTGCCACTAAAATGGCCCTGCAAATCGAATCCTCCAATTTTTCCACTCTGAAAGGATTGAGATAGATTAAAAAAAAATGTAATGATCCAATCCAGATCAAATATATACATTATTTGAGGTTTTGTTTGCATTTTCTATTAATCCTTTTGATCTTGTCTTCCTCATCTCACTACCTTGAGAATGAAATATGAGAGTGTGTTCTTGATGACATATATGACTAACAATGAGAAGATTGTATTTCAAGTCTTCAACATACAATACATTCTTTTTTTTATTCCTTCCATTATCAAGAGTAAGAGTACCTTTTCCAACGATTTTTGCGGTAGTATTATCTCCAAATGTTACACTTCCTTCCTTTACTTCCTTCAAAGTGAGAAACCTGTTATGGTCCCCTGTCATGTGGCTTGATCATCCACTATCAATGTACCACTGATTTCCTTTATTTTGGCATGATTTTTTTTTGTATGAGCATATATTTCTCCTTCTTCTACTCTTCTTGCTCCTACTTATTGTTCCAAACTTTTGTGGATTCTTTCTTTTGTTTGGAAAGGGTGTATTTTTCCTTGTTTTGTCTAGGATATTCTACAGTTCCACTTCTACAAAAATGTTCTTTGTTCCCATAGTTGTTGCACTTATAAAATATAACTTTGTAATTAAATAAATGAGAAAATGAATTATCATTTGTGTTGTGCTTTTTTTTCCACTTGGGTGAGCAAAAACAAGTAGCTTAGTTGTCTTGTTCTACTAGAAAGACAATACAAAAGATGGTTAGTTGATTAGTTGATCAAGCAAAGAGAAAACAAGAAAAGAAATAACAAGGAAATAAAAACAAAACCAAACATAAATCCACTAAAATGGATGCATGAAAGAGAGACAAGAAAAAGATATCGATAGGACTGATCTTTGAATTGATAACACCTAGGATAAGTATGGGAACTTATGAGTACCCTCTTACTCCTTGGGAGGGCTCTTGAATACCTCAAATACAGATCTCTCTTTCTTCTAAAAAATGGACAATGGAAACACAATAGTGAAGACTTGATTGTCAAACTTCTCAAGAGGAGAGAAGCGCAACACTTGGTATGGATGTTCAAGAGGCTCTAAGAGAATGATAGATTCTCCAAAACAAAATGAAAAACATAAAAATACTCAAAATTATTCCCTTTGTTTGCATACCTTGGTCATTTATTTATAGGAAAAATGAAATATTTTTCATAAATTGCTTGTAGTGTGAATGTGAGCCCTTTGAAGGTAGTTCCCATCCTTTCAGTAGCCCCAAGGCTAGATTCCGGGCCAATTTTGAATTCTTATCATGATACACTTCAAAATGGAAGGTCTTGATGCTCGACCAACTACATTAATGCATCGTTTATGCATCCACGTGGGTTCTTGTGGAGAAAGTCACAAAGTACGCACAATTTGTGCATTCAACATTGTGTTGGCTCGCATAGATGTCCGCAAGAAAGCTTCATGGAGACTATGCTAAAATTCAATGACTATTTGCATAGTTTTTCTTTGTGAATAGGTTCTATAAATGCTTGCGGTATGTTGATTAACATGTTGTGCTGGTATTTTCTTCAATCATTGATTTTATTGTTGTGAGAAATTTTTCGGTGATAACAGATGCCCCCTGATGTTCGAGGTTAGGAGCATACGAATAGCCAAAATATATCATTGTTTCTTTTGGTTGTGATTTCATTTTGTAGAAGAGTTGGAGACTCTGTATTGAGGGAATGTGAGAGCGATCCATTGGAGGGAGGGGGGAGTCATATGTAAAATAAGTATTCTCCAGAAAAATAAAATGTTTTGTACAAATGAGGTGGGCATGCCCCATTCTTGTGTCATGAAACCAAGATGGTAGAATTGTAACTAAAATTTGTTGATGAAATGGATATTTTCATCGCCCTTAGGGTGTAAATTATGACATATGAATATTATGTTAAATGAACTGGATCTGAATCAAGGAACAAAGAACTCATAGGCATTGATGGCTTAACAAATTCATAGATCTTTGGTGGTCACTAAAAGATGCAACAATCGCACAGTAAGACCCACCATAACATGAAACTTTATTGATGTCAAATTTTATGGGGGTCAAATAAATAAAAAATCAATGAGGAATATGGATGCATGAAAGATACACAAGAAATAGTTATCAATAGGACTGATCTTTGAATTGATAACACCCAGGATAAGTATGGGAACTTATGAGTACCCTCTTACTCCTTGGGAGGGCTCTTGAATGCCCCAAATAAAAATCTCTCTCTCTTCTAAAAAATGGACAATGGAAACACAATAGTGAAGACTTGATTGTCAAACTTCTCAAGAGGAGAGAAGCGCAACACTTGGTATGGATGTTCAAGAGGCTCTGAGAGAATGATGAATTGTCCAAAACAAAATGAAAAACATAACAATAATCAAAATTATTCCCTTTGTTTGCATACCTTGGTCATTTATTTATAGGAAAAATGCAATATTTTTCATAAATTTCTTGCAGTGTGAATCTGAGCCCTTTGAAGGTAGTTCCCATCCTTTCAGTAGCCCCAAGGCTAGATTTTGGGCCAATTTTGAATTCTTATCATGATACACTTCAAAATGGAAGGTCTTGATGCTCGACCAACTACATTAATGCATCGTTTATGCATCCACGTGGGTTCTTGTGGAGAAAGTCACAAAGTACACACAATTTGTGCATTCAACATTGTGTTGGCATGCATAGATGTGTGCAAGAAAGCTTTGTGGAGACTATGCTAAAATTCAATGACTATTTGCATAGTTTTTCTTCGTGAATAGGTTCTATAAATGCTTGCGGTATGTTGATTAACATGTTGTGCTGGTATTTTCTTCAATCATTGATTTTTTGTTGTGAGAAATTTTTTGGTGATAACATATGCCCCCTGATGTGTGAGGTTAGGAGCATATGGATAGCCAAAATACATCATTGTTTCTTTTGGTTGTCATTTCATTTTGTAGAAGAGTTGGAGACTTTGTATTGAGGGAATGTGAGAGCGAACCATTGGAGGGAGGGGGGAGTCATATGTAAAATAAGTATTCTCTAGAAAAATAAAAAGTTTTGTACAAACGAGGTGGGCATGCCCCATGCTCGTGTCATGAAACCAAGATGGTAGAATTGTAACTGAAAATTGTTGATGAAATGGATATTTGCATCACCCTTAGGGTGTAAATTACGACATATGAATATTATGTTGAATGAACTGGATCTTAATCGAGGAACAAAGAACTCATAGGCATTGATGGTTTAACAAATTCATAGATCTTTGGTGGTCACTAAAAGATGCAACAATCACACAGTAAGACCCGTCGTAACATGAAACTTTATTGATGTCAAATGTTATGGGGGTCAAATAAATAAAAAATCAATGAGGAATATTTTTGTTCTGTCAAAGGCTCGTCATTGATGAGGTAATGAGAGCCAATATACTGCCACCTTCTTGGAAATGGTTATGGCATCGATAGGCAGGGATGTGTGACTGTAAGAATCAAAGGGATTCTTGTCATCAATTTGATCAAAATGGTGTCAAGAACTGTATGGAGGAAAAGATGAATGAACCGGTAACATGGAAGAAGTTCAAGATGTATTAGACTCAATAAATACCATTGGTTGGGTAATGATAAATTATGGCAGCAACCAGAAACATGATCTAGTCTGAGGGGGACAACCAGATATTGGGTAAACTATGTTGAATGGGTGATACTACAAAGGGATGTAATATAGGTCAAAATGCAGAGGTTTGGAAAAAATGGTGTCTGTGATAGTCAGGATTTTGGCCATGGTAAGTATAGTTTGTAAAGATTATTTGTAAAAGTGAGATTCCCCAATGAAGGGTGAAATGGGTTGTTGTGTGCCAAGGGAAAAAATTCCATCGGCTATGATGGTAAAAACCTACTAAACTTGCTAGAATTGGAAAGGTATTTTATACAATTACCAAATGAATAAAGAATAATAGGGTTGATGATACACATATATAAATGGGTGCCCTAGTGAACTATGGCTTGGCCTATTAAGGGAACAAGTACTTGAATGTAAATGATGAACGGTGGGGTCCCATAGGTGGGTTTCTATACCAGGTATATGAATGGGGGACATATTTGTTGATGGGAAATTGATGTTGGAGGGAATGGAGGGTTAATGAGGATGTAGAGGTGCATCTAATGTAACTAGAACAATGATGAGTAGGGGTTCCATCATGGGTAGTATAGAAATATGATGAGAGGAATATGAGGCTCATTATTTGAAATTCAATACTACTAGGAATCCAATCCTAATGGAAAATGCAGCATGAGTGTTGATTTTCCAAGGGAAAATACATGTAGGAAAAATCATGTAGGTGAGAATGCTATCAGTTCAGGGTACATGTAATGAAATGGAGGTGATGGTACTACAAATTTGGGTGTAGGGATATGAAGGGTAAATGTCAGGGGGATGACGGAGGGATGCAATTGGTTGTAGAGGGATAGACTACATGATAGTGTTGACCATATAACCAAAGGGACCGTAGGATGGCCAAGACGAGATGAACTGTATATCTTCATAACAAGAACCTGCACACACAAAAACTAAATACCCGTCTTGAAAAATACTTGATGAGAAAGAACATGTGATAGTTATTTGATAATGATGATAATGATTATGCGTACATGTTCCCAGGTCTAGGAGGTGGCTCCTAGGGCTTTCAAAATAAAATATAGAATTGATGATACATATGCGTAGATGGTAGAATAAGGATCATTGTGTCATAAACGAAATGAAAAATAGAGCTTTTAGGCTCCTGAACGAAGGGTTCAAAGTTTGGGAAGGTGACATATATATAGGTGTGGGTCTCACAATGCCACCTCATTTGTACTTGTGCAAGTTGAGTTATGAATTCATTGGTGTGAGCATTTATGAGTGGTATGAGATCATTGGAGATATGATTTGTCTTGTGAGAGAGACTATTGAGTGATGTATTCCTCATCCAATTTTTTATTTTTCATGTTTTTGCAATGGGGGTTGTACATATGGTCATATGGAAAAAAATCTGCCTTTATGATGGGGACTACATGGGAGATTGGTTTACACCCACGCATCTTTGTGCGGGTATGATTCATTGTCCCACACATTTTTTGCGGTAGAAATTACACAAATTTGGCAATTTATTTTGCGCAAGAGTGCATGATTGTCGAATGAACAATCACACAAGAGTGCACAACCATGGAAAAAGCAATTGTGCACTCCTGCATGATTGTGGAGTAAATAGTCGGGAAATTTGTGTGTGGATATAGAAATGATAGTTGCATTGAATGTGTCTTTTTCTGTGAGACAGACGTGCAGATGTGCGCGACTGTTGAAGGTTGAATTGCATAAATAGGGGGATTTTGTATGTTTGTGAATTTGGATGATGTTGGATGACTTAATCCTTTTGTTTGGATGTAGGATTGAGAGGGAATCATGTAAATTCACTCGAGGGAGAGTTATTGGGAATCTCTTCATAGATAGGTGGGAGATGATGCCCACATTCGACGTAGATTGGCTCGTGTGGCCCTACTAAATTTATTCGATTATGCCCTAGTGAGGACACACAAGGGGTTGTTGATATTTCTGATTGGGATGTGGTAGTGGGATATACAGACCTTCATGGTACAAGTGAAAGAGTTCCACCTAAATGTGGACATAGACCTATATTTTATTACTAGGCTACCCTCTCAAGGAATTGAGCTTGAGGCACAACCCTAGATACCGGTGGGGAAGACAGATGTCATTATGGCATGGATTCATTGCTCAGTGGACGATCCCTTTACTGGAGGTTCCATTAAGATTGTTTCTATTGACTCGTTGAAGATGTGATTATTATGTTCCCTCTTTGTGCGGATCTTTGGGCACTAGGGACCCAACGGATCTCAGGGGTGCATCTCTCTATAGTGGAGAGAGATATTTCATGATAGATGTTCATGTGGGTGCAGGTGATGCATGTATGGTATCTCAACTATACACTTTTGATGTGACACAGGCTGGGGACTTTTATTTTGGGTCCATTATTTATAGTTTCATCATAGAGAGGGTGATCTTACTACGACCACGCTTGATTTGGACCCACCTACGACATGAGAGCCACAACTATGGAGGTGGGAACTCATGTTGGTTCGACATGGTGGTTGGGAGGGTGGAAAGTATATTATTGAGGTTTTTGAGAGGATATGGCGATAGGATCCTCAAATTATATTGGAGTTCCACTATGCGAGGATGGACTTTCAACATGATCTCGAGATGTGGTTTCCTCCTAGGGAGGTAGGTGTGTGTTTTGATGTTATTTTGGATTTGGTTTGATTTATGAATTTTTATTGGTACACAAAATAATGGTGGGCCTTGTATTTTTTTTTTCATATGTAGGACCGAGCAGTCGACAAGTTGATTTTACTCAGGAAGAGGTGGAGGATGTGTGAGAGGAGGTGGGTAGGATGAGGAGACATCGTATGTATGATGATCCTAGTGTTGTTACTTTGGATTCCCCAGATAGATATGATTTGGCCACCCTTATTTGTGATATGGATGAATTGTAGTAGCGGTTTGAGACATTGTTACAGGGGGTTCCTGAGCATCGGTGGCCCCATATCCATGATGATAGGATATTGGAATAGTGCATTGGGGGACATCATGAGTGGAAATCCTTATTCTTATGTGTTGCAATTGTTGGTGTCATGGTGACAAGTTATCTGCCCCCAAGGGTAGTGACCCTATCTAGGAGAGGGGGGGTGCCCCCAGCTGCTACGGGTCCACCAGTGAATCCTCTATCAGGGGATTTTTTAGAGTTAGGGGCACCATAGGTGCCAGAATGTATTATACGGGAACAAACCCATTTTCTTGTATGGTATATGTATAGGATTTGAGGCTCCCATTTTATATATTTTGAGTACAATTGTTCAGACTAGACTCGAGTGGTGTGACCGAAGATGATGTATATTTTTGACGAAACATTATGGCATCATTATATATATATTTGTATGATGTTTCTACTTTTTGGCATATGTTTGATGTTCATATGTTGTTTCTTATTTTGATGTTGACGTTGAATTAAGTTAAAAAATAAATGTGGATGTTAATGTGATAAATGCCAATCTAGGACTTGATTAGCAATGCTATCTACTACTTGGTTTAGACTCTTAGGAATATGGGTGAATGTGATGGATTGAAAATTCGAAGATAGAAGTATAAATTGCAGGTATTTGTGAAATAAACATGGATCATGGACGTGATACACATTATTCAACTGTAGGATGATGAGCTAGGAATCTAGGAGGATGCTTAGGCGAAAAATACTATGGTGACTCGATTTCATGATGAGACCAATTACAACGACATAATCATCTTGGTTATCGGTGGTACATATGAGGAATATACCACTGGAGTGTACTAACACATGTTTTAGGATGTAAATGGACAAATTTGTCGAAGAAAGATTCCAAGTCTAGTAACTAGCACCATCGATGTACCTGGTGTGGTAAATACATGGACATTTCATTTGTCAAAAAAAAGAAAAAGGATCTTACATATGTCTTGGAGGGGTTTTTTGTAAAAAAGAATAAAGACATTAGGAAAATACAAGAAGAACCTAAGGTAGAGTGGATAATCTTAAGGGTAGAATTTCTTCAAGTATAACCCATTGACAGGGTCTTTGACGGTAACTCCTTTAGGGTGAGTCAGGATATAGGTACCCTTAGTGAGAAAACAACGAACAATGAATGGTCCCCACCATCAATACTCAAATTTACCATGGCCTAAGGTTTCATGGGATGTGTCGTATGCCAGCACTAAATTTCCTTCTTTGAATGATCGAAGGTTCACTTGGTGGTCAAAGACCGCTTTGGACCATTTTTTGACTCCTTCGTTGTTTTGTAATGAGGAGCATTGATCCTCATCCACGGATTCGATATTGAGAAAGTTGCTCCATATTTTTTTTTCGAAAAAGAGCTCAGTTGCAGTGCATAGAGTCAAGATTTCACATTCTATGGAAAGGGCATCTTCGACTCCATGAACTAGATGAAATGGTGTGAAGCCAGTGGTAGTTTTGACTATTGTGCGATATGCCCATAATGTTGAAAATAACATGTGATGACATTTGGTTTTGTGTTTATCCACAGTGCATTGTAGCATGCTTTTGAGGATTTTTTTGATATCTTCAAATTGTCCGTTCGATTCTGGATATTATGGTGAATCAAACTCATGAGTAAACCATAGCTTGGCGGATAACTCAACGAACACTTCATTTTCAAAATGTTTACCATGGTTAGACACCAGTTGGAGGGGACCTCCATAATGGGTAATGACATGGCTGAAGAAGAAGCGGGTTGTAGTGTCTTCCATATTTTTGAATGATGGCATGGCTTTTGCCTTTTTGGTGAAGTATAAAACAATGACTATGATATATTTGTGCCCATTGCTAGATGGGGGGTTTCAAGTGATGAAATCAATACCCCATTTGCAAAATGGGCCTATTGTAATGACTAGATGGAGGGGAGTAGGTGGTGCTATAGATTTATTTGTGTAGATTTGACATTTGTCATAATTCTTGATGGAATGGATGCAGTCGTAAAATAAGGAGTGACAAAAGAAACTTGCCCGGACCACTTTCTATGTTGTTGACACATTGGAAGGTTGAACCGTGTATGTGCCACTATGGCATTCATTTAGGACTTTTTTTCCCTCTTCAATGGTGATGAAATGACAGAGGATGGTGTCTTCCCCTATGCGATAGAGGACATCTCCTATGAGGAGTTAGTGGAAAGATTCATGACGAATGTAACAACGATCCTCTCGAGAGAGATCTGGGAATTTTTTTTTCATACAAAGATATACAAGAATGTCCCCATACCATGGATCATCATATGAAATCAAGAAAAAATGTTCATGTGGGAAGTTCTCATTGACAGGGGTGTCAATTGAGTCTGATGGCAGGTCAATAATCAATTTTGCAGGGATGCAAGATTTCTTTCTCTTGGGAGTTGTGAAATATATATCATATTCTTGGAAGTTGATGATCCAACAAGAGAATTTATCATTGATATAGGACCAATTAAGTAGGCATTTAATTGGATTATAATCTACCATGACCTTGGTAGTTTGAAGTGAGATATAACAGCGCAATTTTTGGACTGCAAGGAAAAAAATGAGCGATAACTTCTCTTTGTGATTGTACATCATAGGTGGCCTAGAGAAGCTTTTACTTATGTCATAAATGACATGCTCACACTAGTCATTTCCTACTTGAACTAACACTTCTGCAATTGGTACCTTTGAGCAGGATAGATATAGGATATAATCCATATCAATGTATAGGGGACTCATTAGGGGTTCTTTACTGACTACTTCTTTAAGGGAGTCAAAATAAGCTCGGGATTGTTGATACCAATGGAATGGGATAACATGATTTAGTAAGTGCAAGAAGTCATAGGCACGGATTTCATAGTGGAAAATAAAGAATCGTAGGAAATTATCTTTTCCTTCGAGGATTTATAGTTGGTGCAAGTTATTTGGGGTAGGAATATAATTGATTTCTTGGAATTTTAGGGGATCCACAGTGTTCCTTGTTGGGAAACGATGAAACCCAATAGGTGTCCAACTATGACACAAAAAACACATACGAGTGGGTTCAATCGAATGTTGTACTTTTGAAATTGTTAAAAGATAAGACGTAAGTCCTCAAAGTGTTGTGATCACTTTTGAATAGGTGGATGGGACATGATGGTGTCCAAGGTATGATCTGATATGGTGATGATGTTTTCGTCTATTGAGGGCACAGAAGATGAAGACGGGTATTCATTGTTTCCTTCATTGGTAAGGGGAACAATGGGAGAAGAAGAGAGGGCTTGACTGACGAAATGCACCATATATTCATACATGTGTGTTGGTCATGTAGGAATGGGGGAGGAATAATCTCATGGATAGGAGTTATTGGGGAATTGGGTGGGTTCGACGAGAATTATTCTAATAACTATGAGATAGGTATGGCTAATCGAGCTAGAGGTAAAAGGTGTGGGATCGAGGGGAATGTTGGATGACATCCTTGTGGAGGTACTTCCATAGTCAGGTCAATGGGGGTTTGAGCCAATGTTTGAATATGTGGAAGATAAGCCATGTATCGATCCCTTGAATCAATAATGAGGGGGAACATATACATAAAATGGTACAATTGATCACATAGTGTGCAAGGGCATCTCATCCATTTATTTAATGGCATGGATATGTAATGGATGTTAGTAATGTTAGCGACGATGGGGGTGCTTGAGAGGGTTCATGTAATGTTTTTTGTCGCACCGCCACTAGAGTGTCTCGAAACTGAGGAATATATGGACAATGATGCATATAACAACCATATTGTGAGCATATAGTGCATGTGAATTTGGTATGGAGACCTTTCTGTCGATATGATGAAGGTTCCATTTTTATGGGTCTCACTACAACTGTAGAAAAAGTAATGGATATGCCTTGGGGAGATGAATTATATTTCATAATTCAGGTAGGGTAGGGTAGAGATAGGTGGGGTGTCCAACTGTTGAACAAAGTGCACATGGTGGTTGGATCCAAGTTTGGGAGGGAATGGTAGATTGTTTTTTCTTCTTGGTGCCCCTTTTGTTGGTAGTGGTGCCCCATTTGTTCATATCATTTTCTTGAAATTTGTGACCGGTTGGAAGAGTTGGCATTTGAAATAGCGATTTTGTAGGAAATACCTTTGGATGAGGTGGAATGGGTGGGATTGGTACCATAGATGGTGGGTTGAGATACCAAAGTGGGATGGAAAGAACCATATTTGGAAAGGTAATAGTAGTGGCGACTTGATATGCTCAGATCCGTGGTGATGGGTAAAATAATAGTATTTGGGTTATGTCTTGAGGGACCATTTTCCAAATAGGCATTTTCTCAACTATCAGCGAGGTGGCTTGGAGGGGTGGTTCTTCCAGAGTGTACTGTGAAGTGATCTCCTAGGGGTTTGTTTGTGGCATAGATTCCTCCATGAAGGATGCAGGTATGGATACTTCAAGAGGAGAATCATCATGGATCTCCACACCATCTTATGTGACTATATAGACTTGAGAAATATTGGTAGGTGGGAAAGTAGGAGGGGGTTCCCACCTGGTAAGAACCCATAAGTGATTGATCCTTAAAAATTCATGGTCTGACTTTGATAATAAGTTTGAGGTCAAAGCTAGCTCATATGAGAGGGAGTATGTTGTCTATGTGTCTCGACTTATTGGGTTCATATTGTGTTAATTGGTCAATGGTGGTTATCTTCCCATTGTGAGGGAAGATAATGGTGAAAAAAACAGAAGAGGAAATGACCTTCATGGAATACATATAGTTGCATCAAAAAAGGATGTTGTAATCCAATTGGGCATCGATGACTTCAATATTGATGAGAATCGTTTTCCCCCGTAGCTCTACTAGGACATTTTGTTAGAGGACATCAGGTTGTGATGGGTGACCATTGTATGCTCAAAGAGTAATGGCTGAAGGGATGAGTTGAGGCGATCCAATATGTTTCCATATTGTTTTGTACATAATACATGTAGATTCCCCTTCATCGATGTATGGTTATGTTTTTAATTTTGACCGAGAATTGGAAATATACCAAAGAGGGAAGGTGTGGTTTGACATTATCTAAATCAAAAGTGATCGGACAAGTATCTCATGGGCCGACTACCCCCAATTGTTAGAGAAATGCCTTTCCTTGTGAAGGGCATGCTTGGAGAACCCATAACACTGACATAGAAGCTAGGGATTCATCTAGATAGTTGAAGACACTATAGTTATGTGTTGGTCTAACGCAGGGGTTGTGCATGTTCCTCCACAAAGGTGCATGGGGTACACTAGTGGTTGTTTATGTGCTAGGAAATGGTATTGTGAAAGGTTTCCATTTAAGTAATTAGGGTGAGTTCGAGGTGGTCTGATTTGAGTTGAGAGGCATGTCGTACTGAAGGTTATGACTTTTTAGTAGGATTTATTCATATGTGAGAACAATGTTGTGATCGACCATATTCCCTTGTTGAGTGTGACTTAGGCTGGGATACTCTCCCAACTATTGTGGGGGGCGGGTGGGAATTGGTTTTGACTGATTATTGATGACTCCATGGAAGTGAATCATATTTTGTAAGACCAAATGGTTTTGTGGTTTCATATAATTTTGAGGGAATTTTGATGGGGTAGGGGGCTTGGGAGAATTCATGGCTTCTTTCATCCATTTGTAATAAAAAATATGATGGAAGTGGTGGGTGTAATGGCCATATTCGCCACATAGCACGTAAAGAAAATTGGTCATGAGGTTGTTATTTTATATTTGCGATGGATGGATATTATTATCGCCTCTTTGTGGATTTTTTCTTCCGTGGTTCTAGTTTCCTCCTACTAGGGTGTTTTGTTGTGAAGGGTTACCCCCTTCACCTGGTTGGAATTTTTTTTTTTCTTTCCCTTCTCTTTATTATTGGATTGATTAGGTGGGTTGGCCATATTCAACTATTTAAAGGATTGAACTTGTAGAATATCAGAAGGTTGAATAAATTGCATACCTATCTATTGTTGTCCATGTGGTCATGCAATAGGTTGAGGGGGAATAAAGAAGGGGTAATATGGATTACCATGTGGGGAGACTCCATATTGTGGGTATGAGGTGGATGTGCCACGTCCATTAATGGATTTGTATGATGTGGTAGGTGGTGGACATGGAAGTGGTAATTGCACTGGGTTGGACAGCGGTATAGGTACATTCCCACCCATTGAGGGAGTAGGAGGAGATATAAAAGGGGTTTGATGGGTAGGGGGATGATAGTATGGGTTTCCCTTGTATGGATGATGGTATTGGTTGACCCAAAATGTCTATATTGATTTGGTATATGGGTTGAAATGGAAGATGGAATTGATCAATCCATCAACCATATGTGATTTTACAGGTTTGTCTTCGCCAACTGGAAGAGGACAAGGAGAATCTAGCAATAGAGAGTATAAGTACCTTGATTAGGAGTAAATAAGATGAAATTGTTGGGCCTTTGTGATGCACTCATCTTCAGTTCAAAGAAATGTTGCATCCACATCTTTGGAAATGATAGAGAGCAGTGATTTGAGGAACCAATCAAGTCATTGTTGGGGGGTAGTATCATCTCTGCAAATGCTCCTTTTTCGATGCCATTCATGAATATGATCAATTATATGTACAATTGTGGTTTGTTTAAATTATTAAATAATTTCCAAACTAGTGTCTTGACGAAAAATAAGTTGTAAGAAAGATAAGAAAGATTTATATAATGATTTGAAGGTCATTTGGGACCCTGATTTCATGTCCACATACCATTTCTTGGATGGGCTAGTAAGTTCTCATTGGAACAATATTAAATGAATATAATCCTCCATGATATTGTTGGAAGAGCACCACAAGTGAAAGGATATAATGTGGTTTCTTGGGTCTTCCCCGGGTTTTCCTTCAAACTTTTGGATGTTGGAATGTAAATTGGTAGGCATGTTGCGCCAAGTGGGATCATGTAAGATTGGGTCATTTGTTAATTTGGTTAAATATGAGATGTTGATAGATGCCAAATATGGCATGGAAGGAGGTGTTATAACCATGTTTTGTTGTGGTTGAGAAGTACTTCCTTGCGAGGAGGGTTTGGATCTTGTACTTTGTGACAAAGGTTGCACTCTGTGTCCTTGTAATGGAGGAATAATGGGTGGGTTATTTTGGATATCGTTGTCGAGCAAGGTGGAACCAAGAAAAGTTGATCCTAAAATAATTGCACCCACTCGTGTATGTGATGGTTGAGATGATGTGTCAACCAAAGTAGGGATGTTACCCAAGATTGGAGGGAGGTTTCTCATGCATCTAGAATGACAGGGATTTTGTGGTTGTCCTATGATTCTAGACTAGATACAATTTTGTGTGAGTGATAATTAAAGAAACACATGTTTTTTATGAATTTTAACTATCTCGGCAATTTTATTTAAAGTTGTATGTAATCAATAGTGGAATTGATACATAAAACAACTAGAAACAATGTAATATGGTTTTGGGTTTATCCACATGGGGGAATAAAAGAAATTTCACGTGTCCTAAAAGACCTATCATCCTTCCTCTCAAAAAGCACTGGGCTTTGTAAAAGCACTCAACAATGGGGCATGAACCCATTGGAAGAGGAGCTAGTGAAGGTAAGAACAATCATATATAATGAGGGGTGAAGAGGGAATATCCTAAAAGTACTAGAAATATTTCCCAACAATCGTTCAAAATATGATTTAAGTGCAATTGCATCCCACAAACACCACCTAGATGGAAAAAAACCTATATTTGGAAACCAAGCTACCTCAATCAAGCACAACATTTAGATTTTTGACCTAAGAAATTGGTCATGGGTTGGATTCTTTCCAATAGTTAGGTGACTCAAGGAGGCACGGATAGAAAAAATGGACCTCAGTCTTTGACCCTTCACAGGTATCCCCCTGCCTTATGGTGTGGGAATGCTTGATTAAGAGGATTTCAGTATTCTATTTCACAACTTCTAAGTTTCAACGAGAAATGATAAGGAGAGTTATTTGGATGCTTATCCCTGAGATGTTAACTTAGACTACAAATTTGTCTTGTGCTCCTCCTGTGGTGGTTAAAAATGAGTTGATCAATGGTTTCTTTTAGGATTTGAGATAGGTTGTGAAATTGGGGTCATGAACAAACCTCGTTGATTAAAATGGTGTGGAATTTTTCCAAAGATATATGAAGTCTTTCTGATTCTCTGAGATCGTTTATAGGCGCAGGGAGAAGAGAATATATGACTCCAAATATACAGTAGAAATTTTAAGTGTGATGATGTTCTTTTGTGTGCAAGAAGTGGTGGCTCCAACAATGTTTTTCAATAAGTTAGTGATCAAAATTTTAACATGTGAACATCGCTTGGTTTTTTACAAATCTTGATTAAATATAACTTACCAATTGTTTGATGAAAATCCTTGGGAAATTTTAAAATCCCTATATCACTAGCATCGTGGACATGTGGGTCCTTAATCTTAATCCTTTCAACTTCCTAAAATGTTATCTAATCTAAGAAAACTTTGAAATTCTTCCTAGATTGTAGACATGTGGGCATGTATGGGACCTTTCAAGTCCTTTAAACTTCCTAGGTTTTTTTGCTTGGTTAAAAACCCTGAAACTATTCTATGATTGCAAACATGTGGGCATGTATGGGCCCTTACAAATCCTTTAATATTGTGTTTTAAAAAAGAAAACTAAGAGGTATTGGTCTCTCCTAAAAAAAATAAACTAAGAGGTATTTGTCTCTCCTACTTGTTTGATTGATTAAAGTGAGATGGAGGTTATTAAGAGATTTTTTTTCTAATTCCCCCAGATCACTCAAAGGTGCAAGGAAAAGAGTATACTCAAAGATATAAAAATATTCTCCTAGTCCTGATTTAGTGTGATAATTGTGAAAGAAAATCTTAACTTTGAAGTTCAAATGTTATACTAATCCATCCATGTGGAAACAAAGAAAGGGAAAGATGATATGGTTCTTTTTTATATAGTTTTATGTCTATTTGTGGCTAAGTACTAGTGCAAGAAAGAACTCTAAGTCTACTTTTATGTTGTTACAAAGTGTTGAGCAATAAACCTAAAACAATTCAATGAAACCAACTTTGAAATCCTTATAATCAATGGGAAAGAAGACTTATGTGTCACTGTTAGTTCTGACAGTCATGCACAGTGCAAAATATACACCAAAAAAAAGAGGGAAACTGTGCAGCTCTGCGTGGTGTGTGTGTTTATTTTTCCCAATCCCACAAACACAAAAAATGGCGGGACCAAAATTTGAATTGATTTCTTCTGATTAGAGGTCAAATTGTTGCATCTAAGGGTTGGACTAGGTTGTTTTTTATCCTTGCAAACACAAATAGGTGAGAAATAAATCTTTGATAGCCTAATTCGGGATGAATTTGATCGACATCCCTAGTATGGTCGTCAATCTATTGTGATTGTTTTGCCACTTGGGTGAGAAAAAACAAGTAGCTTAGTTGTCTTGTTAGGCTATCAAGACAATAAAAAAATTGGTTTACATATTAGTGGATCAACAAAAAATAAAACAAGGAAATAAATAAAAAAGAAATAAAAACTAAACTAAGCATATATCAACTAAAATGGACGCATGAAATAGACACGAGAAATTACTACCAATAGGACTGATATTCAAATTGATAACACCTAGGAGAAGTATGGGAACTTATGAGTCTCGTCTTCCTCCTTGGGAGGTCTCTTGAATACCCCAAATGCAACGCTCTCTCTCTTCTAAAAAATAGAAAATGGAAATAAAATGGTGAAGACTTGTTTTTCAAACTTCTCAAGAGAAGAGAAGTGCAATGCTTGCTATGGATGTTCAAAAGGCTCTAAGAGAATG
Source organism: Picea engelmannii (assembly GCA_009831015.1). NCBI lineage: Eukaryota > Viridiplantae > Streptophyta > Pinopsida > Pinales > Pinaceae > Picea > Picea engelmannii. The sequence continues at coordinate 180,859 of ML812204.1, forward strand.
ACTGTTTCTCCAAAACCAAATGATCAACATAACAATACTAAAAATTATTCTCTTTGATTGGATACCTTGGTTATGTATTTATAGGACCAATGCAAGTTTTTTCATAACTTTCTTGTAGTGTGAATGTGAACCCTTTGAAGGTACTTATCATTCTTTAAATAGCCCCAAGGAAATATTTCAGGCCGATTTTGAAGCCTTATAATGGTACACTTCGAACTACATGAGTTTTCTTTGTACACCAGATTTATTTTCCCTCCATACATGAATTTCCTTTCTTGCATTCACGACTTTGCCGGATGATGGTGAAGAAGATCAAAATGTAAATTGAATTACACACTATTTGTATAGCATATTGGGTATTTTGTTAATATTGATTAATAGATGCAAACAATCGACAAGAAGTTAACACACAGGCATACATGCAATTTCTAATAAATATGCTCGGTCCTTTGTATTGAGGAATCAAATGTTATTATGGCTAGCTTTGTAAGTTTAGCGTTTGATTTTTCTTTAGGATTCCTATGATTCTTATCTTAGCCAAGACCAATCATAATGAATAGTGACTTTTAAAAATTGATGATATATCTAATATTTCAGTGTTTTTTTTTAACTTCAAGCTTGTAATCAATTAAGCAATGTTTTTTTTTTTTTTAATAATTTCATATTCTAGTTTCTCACAATTTTTTTCATTTTTTTTAACTAAATTCTCACCAATTCTTCTATTCTAAAAAAACATTATATTAATCTTTTAGCTAAGATGAAAATTGCAATTACAAATAACATACCTTTTTTTTTTTTTTACCAACCTATACCACCTCAATATTAATGAATAAATGTTGAAACAAATATATAACAAATATACAACTTAAGTATACTTACAACTTTTATACTAGATTTATAGACATTTATTTACTCTATACACGGGAAATAAACATTTTGAATAAGAGTAGCATATTCCTGTACTCTCATAAGTTAATATTCCTGTACTCTCATAAGTTAATAAATTTACAAATAATTTTTTTTGTTTTAAGATAAAATTCTACATTTTCAAAAAAATTTACATGGCGATACTCATCAACTCTATTTGCAACATAAATAATCTATCCATTCCTTGGAATCTGAACCTTGTAAACATTGAAGTGGACAACCGACATTTATTACTAAGTCTATCTAGTATTAATGTTTTGTCTGATTAGTTGGCCAACGAGAATGGCTAACATAATAATAATAATAATAATAATAATCTATTTTTAAGGTCACGGCCAAGCCAGCACACCAAATTGGTAAAGTATACGAAGGTATACATACCCTACCCCCCACCTCTTAAGAAGAAACACATGTTCTTAACCATTAGGCCCACTCAGACTGTATACAATGATTAGCTCACTGCTTCCTTTTTTATGTTGTACATTCGTTATTCGATGGTGAATATTGTGTATCGAACGGACACCAAACAATGACAGACCAGGCAACTATATAACTAGCACAGCCACAGAACTTGTGGCTAAGGCCGATAAGGAATGACATTATTCTTAAAGATTTGTTTGAAGAATATGGTTGTCTAGTTAGAATAACATATTTTCTATCATAACTTATATTTGTTATAAAAAAAATTTAAAAAATTACATTATTATATATTGCAATTTTTTAAGTAATACTTTAAATATTACATTATGTTAATTTATGCTTTAAATAATATATATTGCATTATGTTAAGTAATGCTTTAAATATTGCATTATGTTAATCTATACTTTAAATAATAAGTTAATCACTGTCAAAATAAAAATGTTTTCATTGTTATGTATTGTATGCTGTAAATGAACGTTTTAAATATTGCATTATGTTAATCTATATTTTAAATAAATTTGTTATATGAAAGCCATTGACTTTATTAACTGTTCAAAAATTTGTATAACTCTACATTCAAATTACAGTTGGATATAACTAAGCATAACTAATCCATCCACTATAGAACAAATTTTGCAAATTTTTTAAATGGAAATGGAGTTTATTGACGTTATTAACAGTTCACAAATTTGTATAACTCTAGATTCAAATTACAGTTGGATATAACTAAGCATAACTAATCCGTCCACTATAGAACAATTTTTGCAAATTTTTTAAATGGAAATGGAGTTCTTTCTACTTAAAATGATTTGCTACGAAATGATTGGCTACAATTGATTAGAACTGGTTACATGAATAGATGGCAATGGATACACGGTTCTCACTAAAATGAGCTCTCAAAACAATAATAACCTTAACTCTAAAACCATAACAACCCTAACCATAAAGCCAAAAGTGTGAAAAAATAAAGGCCAAAATAGTGACAACCCTAACCCTAATGTGAAAACAATGAAAGCATATAAGAAACCTTGTTAAATCAGCTCCCCCGCCTTCACCTTTCAGCATGATGACGTCTAATTCCACTTCTTTGTCACTGGATCTAGATACTCCTTGAACGTTCATATTTGAATTATCAAACTCGTAAGAGGAGTCGGCTCGAAAACCTGCACCATTAAAGCCAACTATACTATAAAAATGGATACTCCTTGAACTTTCATATTTGATTTATCAAAATCTTAAGAGGTGTCATGCAAACCTGCACCGTTAAAGCCAACTTTACTATAAAAATCAACATCATAAGATAACGACTCCTTATTCTGAAACCGAACTATTTCTTGGTTTGCTAAAAGGGATATAGAAACAGATGAAGAGATACTTGTATATCATAACTAACAATAACAACTCCTTATTCTGAAACAGAACTATTTCATGTTTTGCTAAGAGGGATATAGGGTTTCCAGAATCCCCAATAATTGGAATATAGGGTGTACAAAATCTCAATTAAATTCAACAACAAACAAAGGGCTTACCGTTTGCCCCAATTATTTGTGCCTGAGGTATCACAAATCCATCTAATACAGGGAAAAATCAAACGAGCAACATGCAGTGTTAAAAAAACCAGTAGTTTACTGAGTGAAATTGGACTGCGGTAAGTATATTTGATAGTAAAAAAAAAAAGGCTAAATAATGCTAGCGGCATTGTCAATTGAAGAGAGCGTAAATCAATTGAATCTATAATGAAAGTAAAGACTTAAATCTATAATGAAAGTAAAGACTTAAACTGGAACAATGTACATTTATTTCTCCGGGTTTTTTGGAGCAGCACAGGAGGGCCGACGGGATCGTAAGCTTTATCGATCAATGTGAAACATTACTGGTTAAGGAGAGAATGCGCGCATTCTGTAAAGAACTCATCCCGCATGCTACCAAACACGTGGTAAGGTGTATATGAAACGCGAGCAGCACATTCCACTAGCACGTGGTAAAAAAACTTAAAATATACCTGGTAAAGAAACTTAAAATATACCTTCGCGTGGTAAAGAAACTCTATCACTCCAAAACCTTCGACACTTGCCATTGCAATGAAATGGTAGAACCGTAACTATAATTATTTTTGTTAATTTTTTAACGTGGCAATTTAGTGAGCATTATGTAATTTTTTAATTATATTAAGTAAAAGTAAAAAATTAAACATAAAAACGTAATTAAACATAAAAACGTATTCCTTTATAAAAGCAAGGAAGTTAATTTATCAAGATCAGAATGTAAGACAAAGAATATGCCAACATCTTCAATTCTTGATTGTAAAATTAAAATTAAATTAAAATTTTTAATTTAAATATTCATGAACCCATCTATTCTGATTCTGATAGGGGGACGCCTATCTGCGTAATGAAAGGCCGCGTCTCGTTTTTCGACAGCGCACTTCTTTCCCCCAAATCCGGGTTTTGAATCAAACACATGGTTTTTACAGTATAGAATATTCCTCGGTGGAAAGCCAGACCCTTGTGGTCGAAGACGCTCTGTAATGCTTGCGGTGACAGGTTCAAATTCGGCATACTCGTCCCAAAGTACAGTCCAGAAATTTGAAGGACGGCAATCTCTATTACGACGAAATGAAGCGTGATATATTACTATTTCTTCACAAGCAACTGCGATTTATATCCGCTGGGAGAAGATCAGGGAGGGAGGATTGCCAGAGAAACAAGTACACATTTGATGGTCACCCTAGCTCATTATTATGGTAAGTACTGTTTTGCCCTTATCGCCTTATTGAATCTGATTATGTTCTTCTTGTCCATCGTCGGGCTGTCAAATGAGTAGGATAGAATAGGGAAAATGCTCACTGAGTAAGCACACTTCCTATTCACATATCAGATCTGTAATTATGACAATTGTATTGATTTGGTGGCTCATATTTACCAATTGTATTGATCTGGTGGCTCGTATTTGATATTCCTGATGGAATCGAATCTGCAGTCAGCGAAAAGCTGGAAAAGCTCATATTGTTGTTTGGCTCTAATTTTAATTACATAATGTCTTTCACTGCCTTTCCAGAAGGTAACACTCAGTTTATAACCTATCAATGGCTTCTAATATCGAAACTAATATGGTTATGGGAATGAAACTGTAATCTATCAATGGCTTCTAATCTCCAAACTGATATGGTTATGGGAATGAAGTTCTGTAGGGTCCAATAGAGCAGTCGCTTACGCTGCAGCAGGAACTTTTATTTTTATAATAAAAGAAATAATATCAGGTTAAAGGTATTTTTTAAAGATGAAAATGAATGTGCAATTAATTTTCATTCACAAATTAAATTTACTGATTCTTCTCATCTGAACAGTGAACTAGCACAATAACATGGAAAACCATCTATCGACATATCTCAATCATTTTTAATTATGTCATTTACTTAATTAATATTAATAGTAAACTAACACATATGTTATTATGTTTTTAAAGAGATATCTTAATTTGTTTAATTATGTCATTGAATTAATTAATATTAATAGTGAACTAAAACATGTTATTATGTTTTTAAAGAGATATCTCGATTACTTTTAATTATTTAATTGTTTTTAAAGAGATATCTTAATTTGTTTAATTATGTCATTGAATTAATTAATATTAATAGTGAACTAAAACATGTTATTATGTTTTTAAAGAGATATCTCGATTACTTTTAATTATTTGATTGAATTAATTAATACTAATTATGATAATTTTAATTATATCATTGAATTAATTAATATTAATAGTGAACTAACGCATGTTATTATGTTTTTAAAGAGATATCTCGATTACTTTTAATTATGTCATTGAATTAATAAATATTAATTATAATTATTAGTCCCTGCCGTAGGCATAGAGGGATTATAGCGATAGATAAATAGTTGACTTCATATTAGTTTGTCATATTTGTCATGATTTGATTGGACAAGGGATTGGAAGTCTTATTGTCAGCTTTGCTATTCCCAATGTTATATATGTTGGCATATCCAAAGTATTTGATCGTATATGGTATTTTTGAATCATATATTGTGTTATGCATTCGTCAAAGGTAGATTAATGCTAGCATTACTCCGAATGTTTGGTTTAGCATTTTATGCTAGGTAAATTTATGGCAATGTTTGATATGGTGCCATATCAAAAGTTTGGCCTTCCAATACATTCTCTGTGTTGGGACTATTGTTACAAAAAAATACAATAATTTTTTGAGGATACGTCAGAGATCTGCCACATTGCATTTTATCGTCACATGTTTAGAGAGCATTTCTAATAGACTTAAATGTTCACCTGCAGGCTTGGTAGTGTTGAATGCTTACTTAACAGGCTTGTTACAATACATTTTTTTCCATTTTTTAAATTTATATGTTTGAGCGGCATTGTTGGTTTATTGGTTCATGCTTGTTTTCTGCATGTCCACTGATTTCTTATTTGCATGTTGGCGATGTTTTTGCTTGCATGTTCGTGTTGTTGGAGTTTGCATGTTTGGGTTTCTGCAATCATGACTGGAACTTTGTTGGCCTCAAACTATATTTCATAGTTGGCGATGCTTTTTCCATGGATTATCTGTTACTATGGTTTCATAGTTATGAGAGTAGGTTTTTTTGTGTGAGCGATATGGTTGTTCTCTTCCTTTTGTTTTTCTCTTGTAAACTGTGTTTCTGGCTTAGTTTAGCGGGTTGACGATTTTCTGGGTTCAGAAAATTTAAAACCATTTATCGCTCCCCTCCATCCCCACTACCTTCCACCCTTCCCAATAGACATTAATTATTCTTTCAAAAGTCAGAACCGACCAGACAGGTATGAAAAAATGATCTTTAATAACTGGAAAGGTCGAGGACATCTCCCATTAAAATGAATAGACAGGAAGATATCATTGGATCTAGTAATTTCTTTTGCCTCCATTTTGAATTTGTAAAAATAATTTATTTTTTTTTCCTATTTGTGCTCTTTTAGTTTTCTTAAAAGCTTCAGCATAGTCCATGAACTTGTCGCCCACAGAGGCCTTCACATCATGTCCCTCTTTAATATTGTTCATGTCTTAGATGTGAGATTTGAGAATCTGCTCAGATATAAGAATTTTAATACGTGCTATTAGTCACTATTCAGCATACACATTTGAAAACATTGGCATTAATAAGCGAAAATATCGAGAACATATGTCATTAAAATGAATTAACACAAAATCTACGGAAGATCATCTAGTGTTTCTTTTAAATACTTATTGTCATTTCTCTCTATCATCAAAGAGTTGTGCTTTAGGGTGCCTTCGTTCTAATGTTCCTGGTCATGGACATGTAAGACAACTTAGAGATGTGAATGAGGCCCAGATAAAAGAAGAGAGAATGGTTTTATGTGATGTGAGCTTTGAGTTATAAAAAAACTGTGTTATAGAAGAGAAAGTGAGAGAGGAGGAAGAAAAAAGAACAAGTATGTTCTGGTTGGTGTTCTTCCAACAACACAGATTTGACAAGTGTATCGAATTTTGTAGATCCCACAAGATTTTGTCTTCCTCGGAGGCGGCACATTTATAGTGGCTTGCAGAATGGCCCGTCATGTTCGTAAATGATGCGAAATATTACTCCATTTGTAAATGCAACCAGAGATGGGTAACAGAAACTGTATGGGTGGATAAAACAAGATATTATCGCTACAAAAGTTTGTGATGTGATCTGCAACATTGGATACACTTTCCAGACCTGTGGTGATGCGTTCTGCAGCATTTGATGCACTTGCTAGATCTGTGTTTCCCGAAGAGGTTATGTACCTCAACAGATTTTCATTTTTCAGGTGGGTTGGACGTTTCTTCCAATTTATTGTAATAAAGCAAAGAAGTTCAACATACAAATATTCAGGCAGGCTTTTCAGGGGAACAAATGATTGAATACAGGGAGAATACCAGTCACAACATACTTGAATTTTTTCCCCCTGCCATAGCTATGGTGACATAAAATGACTCCCTCCACTTTTAAATCTTCTTGAATCACATTTCTAAGTTGTCTCATATGTCAAGGGTCAGGAACATTGCAAGGAAATCACCTTGAACCCCATGTTTTCGACGACAGAGGAAAATTACTACTTGACAAAGAATGGGATGTTGAATAACCATTGATTGCAAACAGACCATATCTGGAAGAGACAAGGTGTTCAAAAAATTGGGATAGATGTAATTGGCAGCACTGATTAAGTAGAAAACCCAAAATTGATATTGAATTCATTTTTTACAAACAAAGGGTTTGAACATCAAGAAAACTATCAAGAAGCTTCATCAATGTACATATTTTTTATTGGTTGGTGGCAGGCCAAATCACAATCATTTTGGAAAATAGCCTCAGCTATATTTTGTAACTCGTCTTATTTGGATACAGAATAATTCCGCTTTATTTTTTAATAGTATTTTCCAATCTCTCGTATTTTTTTTAATTTTATTTTGTGCCTTCTTCCCCTGTGTCATTAAACATGGACGACAAGTGTTTCTTTCTGCTACCCACTACTTCAATTTAAATAAATCCTACTCTGTTTGTTCCTTACATTTTACATTTAAGAATAATTCTTCATAAGCCATACTTATGTGGGAGCGGTCCTGTATTTAAAGAAATAAATTGGAGGAGCCGTCCTATTTCCATTCTTCGGGTCTCGTAACTAGAATGAATTAATGAGTTGCAACAAGGCAACTTCTTCTATTTGATAATATCCATGCATATATACTAATATGAGAACTATTGGAATAAATACAAAAACTTCCTCTTCTGCAAAGCTTAAGCAATTATGTTTATGTTTGCGGTATTAAATAACTATGTTCCATGTTCCGTCATATACATCTTGCAGCCAAAGAGCTTCTGTTCTCTACAATTTATGCTTTAATTATTGATAAATCACCAGGAGTTCGAAAAGCTTGGCATTAATGAAGGAACGGATGAAGCTGTCTTAATTACTTAAATCACACCAAATTTTGATTACATTTAATTTAATTTAGATATTGATGTTTATGGAGAGTCGGTGTTTTCTCATGTCATTGTAAGAAATACAAGATGAATAGATGATAAGGAGTTTATCTCGTTGAAACCACAATGCAAATTCATGTTTTTTGTTGTGCTATGTACATCTTACAGTCTAAATTTTCATGGTTTCAATGAAATTTGTGAACCGAAGAGCATCCTGCAAATTGGGAGATCATTTTCATTTGAAACATAAACAATCCATTAATATATATTACTATGAATATTATTCAGATAAATATGAAAATTTTCTCCATTAATACATATTAGTATGAATACTATTGAAATAGATATTAAACCTTTCTGTTGACCAATACTTAGCCAATTATCTGGCCACCAGGCCCCAGGTTCGTGGTACCCAGCACCTATGTCCCCTGTTCCATCATATATATCTTGCAGCCAAAGAACTTTAGTGATCTGCAGTTTATGATTTTACTTGTGAGAACCCAGCAGGAGTTTGAAAACCTTTGCATTAATAAACGAAAAAAAAAAGGTTTTTTGAGTGTTAGATACATATCCCTTTTTCCCCTTTTCCTTTTCCCATTCGTTATGGATTTCTAGTTTTATACTTAGTTGTATTTGTATGATGGGAACTTGTAGGGTTCACGGGTTGGCATATATTCATTTCCATTTGTATCTTCACATGATGAATCCGACCAACATTGTTCCCTTGCACACCTAGGCAATTTTATGGCTGTGGTTGTCGGGTTAGCGCATACGAATTCACCTTTTCTTCTTCCCGCTCGTAATATCTTTCTGGATGTATACTTAGTCACCTTTATATGGTATATGGTTCCAGAGTTGGTGGGCTGACATGTCTTCATCTCCATCTATATCCTTACACGACGGATCGAGTCGACCGTTGTTCCTTTCCATACTTAGTCAATTTTATGGCCACCACTGCAGGGTCGGTGCTTACAAACCCGGTTGTTTATTGTTCCATTATATACATCTTGCACTCAAAACATCCGTGATCTACAATTCCATTGTGGGTTCCTCGTACACATTAACTTCTTTCAAAGTATCTGTTGCTGCTTTCCATCCACAACAACTTCGTGTCCTTCCTTATATACATCAACAATGCTTTTACTGGTGACAACTAGACATAGTGGTACGAAACATAGTTCCATGATCTACAATTTATGCCTTAACTGGTGAGAAGTCGGTAGCGGTTCAAATTTTTTTTCATTAATAATCAAACACTAGATGTTCTTCTGCGGGATACTTAGTCCTTTTTCCCTTGTCTTGTTCCCCTGTATTATCGCTTTCTAGTTATATGCTTAGTCACGTTTCTATGATCACAGGTTCCAATGTTAGCATGTTGACATATCTTCATCTCCATCTATATCCTCGCATGGCGAATTGGACCGCCCGCTGTTCCTTTTCATACTTAGTGAATTTTATGCCCGCGGTTACCGAGTTGGCGCAATTGAAGTCTGTTGCTTTTTGTTTCGTGATATACATCTTCCAATCAAAATTTGCATCATCTACAATTCCACTGTGGACTCCTTTGTCCTTTTTCCCTGTTTTTCTTCCCGTGTATTATGGGACTATAAAGTATGGACATGATATTTTATAGAGCATGTACGGATTGCACATTCCATATCTAGCCACATTTTGGATCACAGGTTTTCAGGCGGGCGGGCTCAAGATTAGGGCTCCATTGTTCTGTGCCCTGCAAATAGCACCCATACTTCCGCGATATACAAATTTACAACAATACATGCAGACTCGCTGACTGAACATTGCATTTCTATTGTTTTGTGTCCTCCAAACAATGCTCCCAGTTTCGCGATATACAAATTGACACATGGAGTCCAGGGACGGTGGGCTGTAGATTGCCATTGTTTATGGATGGAAATCCCTGTCAAGTATCTAACAGTATCTAAAATATTATTCTCAATACTAAATTATCTCTTAGTGGTGAGAACTGGACAGATAGGTACAAAACAGTTGGCATCACACCCTCCACAATATACAATTTGTCTACAGATTATGCATTCAAATGTTCGAAGTGATAGAATTGGAACCTCGGGGCCTCGCACCTTCTGCAGAGACTTTGTCAGCCTGTTTTACATCCTCCTGTTGCCGAGTTGACGAAATATCCAAATCCTAGATACTTTTTCAGGTTGGCACCAAGATTTGTTCTACCACGGTTCACAAATGTTTCAAAGTATTTGTTGCTTCCTTCCATCTTCACTAACTTCCTCTCGTTCCTAATATAGATTGGTTGTGCTCTTACTAGTGACAACTGAACATAATGGTACGAAACAGTTGGCATCCGACCCTTTGCAATATACAAATTGACTATCGGGTTCACATCTTCTACTCAAAATTTATGTTATCTAAAATTCCACCGCGGACTCCTTAATCATTTTTCTTTTTTCTTCTTCCCGTGTATTATGGCTCTCTGGTTATATACTTAGTCACATTTATATCATCGCGGGTTCCAGCGTTAGCGGGCTGACATATCTCTATCTTCATCTATATAATCACACGACGAATCCAAACGACCGTTGTTGCTTTCCATACTTAGCCAATTTTACTGTCGCGGTTGTCGGGTTGGTGGTTTTGAACTCTGCTTCTTGTTCCGTGATGTACATCTTGCACTCAAAACTTATGTGATCTACAATTCTACCTAATTTGGGAATGCTAATTTCTTTGTGTTTTTTTCCATGAACCTATGTAAAATACGTTACTATTATTTTTTTGTGTTTCTCTCCATGAAAGTATGTAAAACGTATGTAAAGAAAACTAATTCGACAATGCTAAATTTATTGTGTCCAAGAAAATCCTTTGTTTTAAAGCAAACTAATTCGAGAATGCTATTTTTTTTGTCTTTTTCTTCACAAACCTATGTAACAGACGTTATTACTATTATATTGTATGTTTTTAAATGTTCATGTAATTTCCAAAGATATGTAACAGACATTATTATTTTATGCTAAACTTCTATAGTCTGCAACTCCACTTGTCAATTTGTATATCGTGGAACTGTGGGTGCTATTTGTAGGGCACAGAACATCAGACGCCCAATTTTGAGCCTGCCATCCCAAGAACCTATTATCCAAAATACAAATTGACTACCGGGTTCACATCTTCTACTCAAAATTTTCGTGATCTACAATTCCACCACACACTCCTTAGTCCTTTTGCACTTTTCTTCTTCCCATGTATTATGCCCCTCTGGTTATATACTTAGTCTCCTTTCTATCATCGCAGGTTCCAAGGTTCACGGGCTGACATATCTTTATCTCCATCTATATAATCACACGACAAATAAAACCGACTGATGTTGGTTTCCATACTTAGCCAATTTTACGGCCGCGGTTGCCGAGTTGGTGGTTTCAAAATCTACTTCTCGTTCCGTGATGTACATATTGCACTCAAAACTTCCATGATCTAAAATTATACCATGGACTCCTTGAATTCGAAAGCTTCACTCTACCATGGTTCACAAATGTTTCAAGTATTTGTGGTTGTCTTCCATCCCAACTAATTTCTTGTCCTTCCTAATATACATTGGTTGTGCTCTTACTAGTGACTCTTTCTAGTGACAACTGCACACACTGATATGAAACAGTTCACATCCAACCCTTCGCAATATAGAAATTCATTAACGAGTTCCGACATCATCCCCTCTTCTGTGTTACAGATTATGCATTCAAATGTTCCGAACGATACAATTTGAACGTCAAGGCCTCCCATCTTTTAGGGAGACCTTGTGACCCTTTTTTGGATTCTTCTGTTCACGGGTTCATGAAATCTCCATTTCTTATTCATTGTTTCAGGTTGGCGCATTCGAACTCTGCTGCTTCTTGTTCTGCGATATACATATTGCACTCAAAATTTTTGTGATTTACAATTCCACTACGGACTCCTTGGTCCTTTTCCCCTTTTATTATTTCCTTGTATTATCGCTTTGTGGTTATATTTTTAGCTACCTTTCTATGGTCGTGGGTTTCAGTGTTGGCGAGTTGACATATCTTTATCTCCATCTATATAATCACAGGACGAATCCAACCGACTATTGTTTCTTTCCATACTCAACCAATTTCATGGCCACAGTTGTCGGCTTGGCGATTTCAAACTCTGCTTCTTGTTGCATCATGTACATATTGTACTCAAAACTTCCGTGATATACAATTCCAGCGCGCACTCGTCGAACTCACAAGCTTCACTCTGCCACGGCTCACAAATGTTTCAAAGTATCTCTCGTTGCCTTCCATCCAAACTAACTTCCTCCCCTTCCTGATATACATTAGTTATGCTCTTACTAGTCATATACAAATTGCCCTTTGGACTGTCCTACCATACGCTCTTCGCTATTACACGTATTGTACTCAAAAAGTTTAGAGACATACAATTTGGCCATCGTGCCCTCACCTTCAATGGTTGTACCCTGTAACCCTATTTCAAAGTTTCTTTTCCTCTACATGCAACCTCTGTACTTTCGTACTATGCAATTAGAAACCTTTTATGCTAACGACTGACCATGCAGGAACCGCCAACATTGTCATTAATGCATGAAACGTTCGAGGATATTTCCCATTATTACGCATTAAACCAAAATGTGTGGAGAGTTATTTTGTCCCTTCCATCTGTTCATCTCGAAAACGCATTGTCATGTTGGCCCGCTCAAGAAATATACAATGCTTAATCGCTCATTGCAATATCCGCCATGTTTGCATTTCTATGTATGTGATTACTAGTGTTTAATTGTCATTAATGAACAGAATTTTCGAGGACATCTCCCATTCACATGCTTTGGACGAAGATTTGCGCAGGATTATATTATCCCTTCCAAATTTTCATTTCATTCATCGTCTGGAGAAAACAAATGTTCTTGTAAAGTTATGGTAGCAGGTCGAAAAGAGTTTTGTGGAGATATATTAAATATCTTTGGACATTAGGACCAGAACTTCCAGTGGTCCAGGGCATACTTTTACTATTCATCCCATTCCGCTCGTAACAAAGTGATTTGGACGTCTGCAATCTCTGTGTAGGCTACGTTCCTGAGGTTTTTGACTGTAAGGAGGTGGTCTCTTGGTGCACTGAAAGATATATTCCAGGCGAAAGAATTATTCCACTACAAGACCATTCTCCTGTTTATTTATCACCTCAGGCCTTCTACGAGATGTTAAAATTGTAGCCAACATTGACGTTCAGAGGACAAGAATGCAAGCAGTTTCTAGAAAAACATGATAATGGGTTGCACATCTTAGTCGACTTCCTTGAAGACCCGACAACAGTTCTTGAATATATCACAAGTTTTCAGGTAAGTTCCTTTAGAAATCCATTACGGAAAATTTCTTGGTTGTTTACAAGAATAACAAGACAAGCATCCACAATAATCATTTCCCATACAATTATTTATATTTTGTATTTCAAAGTCAAGGAAAAATACATTTTTGATTGGGAGAAGCTAATTTCCATTGATCTCTGTTCCCAGTTGTCACGATTCAAAGAATCAAATAAATTTTATATGTCATCCTACTTGATTTTCGCAATAGTGCACTGTTTCCCGTTTCCAAAACATTCTCTTTCCAATAAAATAAACTGTGGATTCGACCCAGTAACATTCTGGTATGAGGCCCTATGGATGCACAAGGCCTCCCATTGTTTTTATGAAGTTTTTAATGGATTTGTCTCAATTTTCAAATATTTATTGTTAAGCAAGGATACTTCACGGATGTTTGGATAGGAAACCAAGTTTTTGAACAAGAAGGGTGAAAATCACAGTGTCTTCATGGTCTTTGGCTAAGGAAAATCTTTCTTTCCTTCCATGCCACATCACGAACATGATGTTTGTTGCAGAAATAACAAGGCAATACAATGACTCGTTGCATTTTTTCCATGACAAGAAAGAAAAATAGTTTATTTCTCTACCCTGGAAAGTCAGAGACTTCGTGTGCAGAAATATCAATAAGATTGATGAGTTTGCCACCCATTTCAAGAAATTGAACCTAAAGTATGCTGAAAGGCTAAAAGGGTTCGACCCTAATGGGATATTTCAAGAACATTTACTAGCAGTTGGATTTAACAACTCTTTTATCCATAGACACTTGACCCAAGATAGGGACAGTGTGGACAACAATCCTACTTCTGCCAATTGCGACACAGAGACATTGCAAAGTTCGATTGAATTATACAGACAACATGGAAAAGTATCGAGCGATAAAAGTACCCAGTCCCCTGCCATCACTCCCAAGAGCACGACATCACGGAGCATCGCTTCGACAGCCCACCCCACTAAGAAAGAAACCTAGAAATCTTCGAACAGAGGAGGAGATAAGAACCCTCCTCACATAAAAATTGATAGTTCTCACAAAGTTCTAGTGACAAATAAGAGAAAAAACAATGCAGGGTAGGTGGAGGAACCCAAAATTGAAAGTGAACAACTACAACTTGAAATTGAAACTAAGCACATGCACAAAATTGGGTTGTCCATGATGGAAACATCTGAGACCAATTTTTTTTACAAAGATGAATCATTCGTATTCCAGAGCGCTATTTTTGAAAACCAATCTAAAAGTATGGTCATTGAAAAGAGAGATGTAACAAACAAGAAAAGAAAATCTCGCACAGAGATTAACTTCAGGAAAATGCGGTCGTCCCAAATCTCCTCATTTCACCAAGTAACTGGTGAAATTCTTCGTGATTCCATTGGAGGAATTGAGATGGAAAATGACAATCTGAAAGACTGCCTTAATGAATTTGAGTAGGCTTTCATTGCAACTCCATAATTTTCTATTCCTTTGGCAAAAATTGTGCTTGCTACCACTGCAACTAAGATGAAAGTATCCTCTACCATCCTTGCATGCTCTAGATCCCTTGTAGAGAATAACATCAAAAAAATAATGCAACTAGTTACTGAAGTCTCAGAAACATCGCAAAATTTAGTTTCCTTCGAAAAATAAGGCAAATAGTTTCCTGGAACATTTGGAGGCGAATTTAAAAATGACCAACATTTCTTTGAACAAGTGCTGAACCATTTTTCCAATAATGTCGTCAACACATCGGAAATGAAAACAAGACAAGAGAAACTCCCCTCCCCAAAGCGGGCCAAAAAAGTAAAAGCATGCTGGAAAAAGAAAGCTAACAACCAGGAGCTCATTGACAAATCATGTAAACAAGTCATATCAGAAAAGGAAGATTTATTCACAAGCCTTGTCCAAATGGACTTAGCTAGAAATACCAATGAGGTTCAAGATCCAAACTTAATTCTCAAATCCTTGTCAACCAGCAAAGAAGCCTTCCAGGAACAGGTTGATATTTTAAAGGGGTTGTCTTTCGAAAAGTTTTACGGCATAGTTGAACATCATCTATATGAGCATGAGCGCCGGGTACTGGAGTATGTGGCACATAATGAAGAAATTGAACAAAGTCTACATAGTATTTCAATGGACCTAAGGAAATTAGAAAATGACTTTTACGACATAGAAATCCAGGATGAAATCAACATGGCCCCCTTGAAAATCTACATTGAAGAATGGTTCCAACAGAGGATGGACAACCTCGTCCAGGAAGGGAAACAATCGGTTGATAGAACTCCACTGACCATCGACAACAGCAACAAAAACGTATGAGGTTCATAGTAAGTCTATACTGACATCTTATTTTCTTTATCAGTCCACTTTAAGTCTATATTGTTATCTTCTTTTCTTTATCAATCCACTTATGACCTCTTTAAATAGAAAACTGTAACCAAAGACTCATAATTTCCAATTTCTTATTTTCAGGTCTTCCTCTCTACCGTCGCGCACTTCTTTTTTCGACATTCATAATTCTTGTACTTATTTCTTTTTATGGTCCACATGAGCCCCAATCCCAGTCTATATGAAAAATGCATTTAAATTTCTAGAAATATGTAACACACATTATTAATTTTTGATCAATTTCAAAGAAAATTGATTTGGGAATGCCTTTATTGTATACTAAATTTTGGTTGTCCAGGAACCTTTCTCATTTGTTCCAAAGAAAACTAATTCAGGTCTGCTACATTTCTTGTGTCCTAATGTATACAATTTTTTTTGTCTTGCACGACATTGTTACTATTCTATTGTATGATAATGTTTTGGGTGTCCAGGAACCTATACTTTGATAAATTTTCATTTTTCTTCTGTCCAGAAGCCTTTTCTTTCAAACAAACTAATTCGGAAATGCTAGTTTTTTTGTTTTTTTCTCCACAAACCTATGTAACAAACGTTATTATATGTAAGAGACATTATTTATTTTTGATAAATTTATATAGTCTGCAAGTCTTCTTGTCTATTTTTATATCGCGGAACTCTCGGTGCTATTTGTATGCCACGGAACAACAAAGGCCCAATTTTGAGCCCGCCAGCCCGAGAACCCGCGATCCAAAAAGCGACTAAGTATGGAGGTATGCTACATTTTTTGTGTCCTATTGTATGCTTAATTTTTTGTCTTGCACGACATTGTTACTATTCTATGGTATGCTAACTTTTTGGCTATAACAGATGTTATTTCTATTCTATTGTATGCTTTTAAATATTGATGTAATTTCCAGAGATATGTAACAGACATTATTTATTGTTGATAAATTTTTATAGTCCACAAGTTTTCTTACCAATTTGTATATCACAGAACTCTCAGTGCTATTTGTAGGCCACGGAACAACAGAGGCCTAATTTTGAGCCCACGAGCCTGAGAACGTATGATCCAAACACTAGCTAAGTATGAAGGTCTGCTACTTTTTTTGTCTCCTATTGTATGCTAATTTTTTTATCTTGCACGATGTTGTTACTATTCTATTGTATGCTAACTTTTTGGGTGTCCATGATCTTATACTTTGATAAATTTTGATTTTTATTATGGCCATAACCCTTTCTTTTAAAGCAAACTAGTCCGGGAATGCTAATTTTTTTGTGTTTTTCTCCACGAACCTATGTAACAAATGTTATTACTATTCTATTGTATGCTTTTAAATGTTGATGTAATTTCCAGATATATGTACCAGACATTATTTATTTTTTTATAAGCTTCTATAGTCCACAATTCCACTTGTCAATTTGTATATCGCGAAACTCTTCGTGCTATATTAGTGCATAGAACAATAGAGGCTCAATTTTAAGCCTGCCAGGCCGAGAACCCGCGATCAAAAAACTTGCTAAGTATGGAATGAGGACTCCATGCATGATCTATAAAATATCATCCCCATACTTTATAAAAATACATATTTCGTATGTATAATACTAAATATCTACTTTCTAAAATTTGATAAAGTTCAATTTCTTTTCTCTCGAGGATCCCTTGTTTTAAAGATAACTAATTCGGTAATGATAAATTCTTTGTGTTTTTTTCCACAAACCTATGTGAAATATGTTATTATTAATTTTTTGTGTTTTTCTCCACGAGCGTATGTAAAATGTATGTAAAGAAAACTAATTTGGCAATGCTAAATTTTTTCTGTCCAAGAAAAACCTTTGTTTTAAAGCAAACTAATTCGGGAATGTTATTTTTTTTGCGTTTTTCTCCACGAACCTATGTAATAGACATTATTACTATTCTATTGTATGCTTTTAAATGTTCATATAATTTCCAGAGATATGTAACAAACATTATTATTTTCTGATAAATTTATATACTCCGCTTGTCAATTTCTATATCGCGGAACTGTGGGTGCTATTTGTAGGGAACGAAACATCAGAGGCCCATTTGAGCCAAGAACCTTTTAAATATTGACATTTTTTTATATATTCGAGGAAGAACTAATTTGGGAATATTATGTTCTGCATGCAAACCAAATGTAGTTCAACTTGCTAGCCACGTGTCTGTACTCGGTTGCATTTACTCCCATCCCAAACTGTCAGGGACTACGCTTCCATGCTAACACTTGTTTTAGTTATGTCATTGAATTAATTAATATTAATACTGAACTAACGAATGTTATTATGTTTTTAAAGTGATATCTCAATTACTTTTAATTATGTCATTGAATTAATTAATATTAATAGTGAACTAAAGCATATTATTATGTTTTAAAAGAAATATCTCAAATACTTTTAATTATATCATTAAATTAATTAATATTAATAATGATTAACTCATGTTGTCCCTGAGGTGTAGGACAGACGGTGATGGAGTGTGTTGTTAAGCCACTCCGTGATGTTAAAGTCACCGGTTCGAAACCTACGGGGACAAAAAATCCAACCATGTTAAGGGTTGGTGTGGCTCAGGTCGGGTGCGATCCCCGAGTGATTTTGACGGCTTAGATGCCCCTGAGTCGCGGTTTCTCAAGCCATAGGTTAATCGCGTAGCCAACAGGTCCCGCACAAATTAACAAAAAAAATAAAAATAATGATTAACTCATGTTATTATGAGCTCCATAGTGAAACTTGGTGTTGGTCAATTCCTAAAACACCATGGGAAGAAAGAGTGTGTCGCCTTTGTGACACTAAGAAGGTTGAAGATGAAAATCACTTTCTCTTAGATTGTCTAGCCTATACCCATATTAGATCTCATTTTCAAAATATTTATCACACTACCAACCTTCATAGCCTCTTAACTCAACAAAAGTATGGTGATCTTGAAAAGCTTCTCTTAGTAATCACTTACCCTCTTAAGGTCCGATAGACCAATTTGATCTTAGTGGACTTTAATCATCATCATCATCATCAATATCTCATTGTATTATTTAATATTAATAATGAACTAGCCCAATAAAGATGGTCAATATCAATGGTAAATATTTCAGGTGCCCCACGATTCAATACGAGGTAACCTACTAGATATTACTCACCCCACATTAACATGGAATACAGTCTATCCACATATCTCAATCACTTTTAATTAATTGATATTAATTAGTTTTAATCATTTTTAATTATATCATTCACTTTTAGTTAATTAATACTAGCATAGCCGCTAAAGGCTTATGGCTGGTAAAACTCCCGGCATATTTAATGAAATCTCACCTTCACAAATCATTTGGCAGTGGTAGTGGGTTAGCCACAATTTCTTGAATACAAACGAAGAATATGAAACTATTGTAATTATGTGGGTGACACAAATGTAAATCTAAAACTGTAAAATGATAAATGATAAAAAGTTAATAGTGGAGTAAGTTTGTAATTTCAATTAAGTTTGTTAATGTTTTGAACTTTTCAATTAAATGATCACACAGTAATTTCTTAATCATATTAAGTAAATGTTAAAAAGTAAACAGATACCATACTATTGAAATTTATGGTTAAAAAATCATTAAATATATCCATTGTCAATAAGTGTACTTTTAAACTAATTAATTAATCATTATATTAATTAATATTAATATTGTAAAAAAAAATTGTTATAATAGTAATATTGTAAAGGAGAAAATTGAAGTAAACCTTAAGACTCATAAGAAATCAGCTATGATCTCTAGTCATTGCCTTTGACCAACAATAATAATAAAATTCCTCTCACTAATGTCACAACATTCATATCTATGCAACGAATTTCAATTCATATTTATGCAAAGAATTTCAATTACATTAATTATGCGAGCAAAACCCAAAAAAGATGGTGGACGGGGTATTAAAAATATATTTAAATTTGGATAAGTGTTGGCCGCAAAAAGCTTATGGAGATGCCTTACGCTAAGTGTCCTTTAGCATAAAAATATCTCAAAAGAAAAACTGTGGAGAGTTGGTTTAGGTAGGGGAGAAATAAGTGGAATGGAACTTCAAATTTTTGTAGAGCTCTTACCTCTTCGGTGAATATAATCACTGACTTGCTGGTATGGAAGGCAGGAAATGAGAAAGATATTAGGATTGGAGCTGTCCCTATGGTTGGGACCAACTCATTCTATAAATTATCATAGGACATTCTTTTAAGGTTAAAAAAACAAGGGATCCCATGTCTTGCACATGCAGGGTCAAATACACAAGAAGGAATTTTTTATACAAGGTGGAAAAATGTTGATACATTAGGACTGGTAAGATCTCTAAAAGATGAATGGATAAAATATACAAATGGATTGGTAAATGCAGGAATTGAACTTACAGATGAAAAATATAGTTTATTGTGGTCTTGGGATACCAAAGAATGACAGGTTAATGCAAAATTAGCATACAAAGTTCAAATACTTGAGGGTAGGGGAGAAGAGTCAAAATTCTGGTATTCTAAGATGTGGGAGTGGCAATTACCCTCAAAAGTAAAACTTATCTGGCTATTGTTGGAAGAGAGAATATTGACTTGGGATAATCTAACAAAAAGGGGTGTTCAGGGTCCTAGTTTATGCAAGGAAAGTGAATACACTTTGCTACATTTATTTGGGGAATGTAGATTCATAAAAAATATTTGGTATATTTTATCTAAGGAACTTAAGTTGGTTAATAAATGGTGAGGACAATTTGAAAACAATTTACATAATTGGACAAAAAGAAAGGAAAACGAGAATGAAATTCCATGTTACATCTGGGAGGTCTAGAAGCATACGAAGGTTACTTTTGATGAGTGACTCTAAGATTATTATTGATTGATATACTAATGACAGTAATTTTTACAGTAAACTTCAGGTGATATCATTGCAGTCCTCGATGAACAAAATTAGAGCACTGAAAATAATAAGGTAATTTATCAATTATCAAAGGAACAAGAAATTTTTGAAAAAATTGAAATCAGTTCTTAGAAAAATCATCAATAGACTATTTTACATTGGTATTTTGTATATTTCAGATATAAAGAAGAAATAACTTTTTTGTATTATGTACACAGACATGTGTACAGCGATGAGTACAGGATCATAAGATGTATTATGAGACAAAAACTGATAAGCTTCTTGTTGTTTGCTGCATGATTATATTTTGTAGTTTCTGAAAACTTAGTGTTATATTTACTTAATATTAAAGGTTTTCTCAGTGAAAAAAATAAGTACATTAATTAAATGATTAAATCTGCAATTAGATAAAAGCTCGAGTGGTGCGTGTTAATTGTTGACCAATTTGTAATGATTGAATCTGCAATAAGATAAAAACTCAAGTGGTGGAGTGGATGCCGACTCATCGGTATCAGTGTTAGGTGACCAATTTGTAATGATTAAATATGCAATTAGATACAAACTCGAGTGGTGGAGTTGGTGTGAGTGCCGACTCATCGGTATCAGTGTTAGGTGACGGAAAGGTTACGGTGGCCAATATCCAACCTGCGGCCCTGCTAAGAAGCATTGGATGCTGCCGCAGGTGCTGCTTTCAGATCCAACGGTCTCTACAACACCTGCCGCAGCAGCGTAGCAAGTGGATATGGTTACTGTGCAGATTTTGACGAGTCAATGCTTGAGGAATTGGGTCTTCGATGTAATACGTATCCTTACATAATTTTGATTAAAATGTTCCAATCCACAACCCTATCCATTCCAGAAAACAATTATTTAAATTCCCATCAAATACATATGAATAATCTTAAATTCAAATAACATAAACGATAAATAAATTCCTTACAGATGAGTTTTTCAAAGCGTTGAATATGAATAATCTTATCCGGATAAGAGAAAATTTTCAATGCCACAAAAATCCTACCGAAAGAAAACTCCCCAAATTAAAATCTATTTACTTCACGAATAACTTATTTCGATAAAATTGGGCATGGTTATTGAACACAACCATTCACGGAAAAACTCAAAGACTTTGCGTTTCATTCGTAGAAACACATCTTTGCTTCTCCAATTTCAATAACAGAATAAAGCACAATTTCAATAGCAGAATAAAGCTGATACGTACATTCTCAGCAGCCGAATCGTTTTGTCATCTGAGGTCTGGCATAAGACACAGAGAAAAATATTTAGTCGAGGCAACTTGCCAGAACCTGAAATCAATGTCGGCATGACTAGCAAATACTGATAACAAGGTGTAGGCAAGTCATCCTTGGCTAAATAAATAGCTCTGCTTCTACATGCAAGCGCACAGATGAAAATAAACCGAACGCTGCCCTGTCCACGAAGCTCGCAAAAATATGAGATTTCCAAACACAGGAGGAGGAGGAGGAGGAGGAGGTCATATTTATAAGACAAGCAGATTCCGGAAATGCTATGCGATCAGGGGAAATGGAATCCATATTTGGAGGTGAAAGTTGGCTTTTCGGCTGCTTCAAGAGCTGAAAGCACTGAATCGAATTAGCGTGGTGAAAGAAGATGACTTGTAATAATGTGAATGTGGGCCGCAAGAATAGTTTTCGAACATCAAATGGCTTAAATAAATCTATTCAGACACTTATCCAAATCCATAGTTTATCCGCTTCTATTTCTATTCAGTGAACGGTCCAGATTCTATTCGATCGGACAATTCAGAAAACTGTAACCACAGAATATGTTCACCTGTTCGGCATATTTTGCAACACGTAAATAATTGTGCAGAGACCCGAGACCCGTTACGTGCATTGCACGTTTTATACGTGGCATAAACATCAATTGACGTCTATCTTGACTGTGCTGTGAACAGTTGATCTGTTTATAGAGATAGGTTACCTGTTAATGGAAATGGAATTGGGTTGATGATAAATCAATTTGATATAATATTTAAAAAAATTAAAATAACAATTAAGTTAAATATACATGAAATGTATATTATGTATATTAAAAATGAGTAATAAGTCGTCAAATCTTTTAAACTTTTAAATATGAAAGAGTAATTTTTTAAATTATTTTAATTTATAAATCTTTTTATAAAATACTTTTAAATATGAAAGAGAAAGAGTAGTTTTTTAAATTATTTTAATTTATAAATGTTTTTATAAAATACATTATTTTGATTACATAGTTTAATAGAATTTGAGGTTTTAATAAGAATGGTAGATATTTTTTTATAAAATATTTAAAGTTACATTGATGTATACATGAAATAACTGTATCTAAAAATAAACATTCACCAAAAACTTAATTCCTTATGTTTCAATATTTTCCTTATAATTTTAATTTTTTAATTTTTTATATTTAAGAAATCCTTATAATGTTTTCAAAAGTATATTGAGTAAAATCCATCCAAAATTGATATATGAGAGATAAATCCATCAAAATTTTAAAAACTTAATTCCTTATGTTTCAATATTTTCCTTATAATTTCATTTTTTTAATTTTTTATACTTAAGAAATCCTTATAATGTTTTCAAAACTATATTGAGTAAAATCCATCCAAAATTGATATATGAGAGATAAATCCATCAAAATTTTAAGTAATTAAATTTATATTATAATGTTTTCAAAAATGTATTCAAAATAATTTTAGTAAAATCCATTGAAGATTGATATATGAGAGATAAATCCATCAAAATTCTAAAATTCTAAGTAATTAAGTTTATATATATACTTATTAAAAATAAAAAATGTTTAGAATTAATGAGTTTTTAATTACAAATGGATTTTCAATAAAGAAGATTTGATAAGTTCACAATATTTTTAGTAGTCATAATAGATGAAAGGCTCTGATTTCAATGATGAATATTTATTTTATTCACTCATTCAAAGGTATTTTACTATGAGTGTCTAACTTTAAGGTTCAAAGGTATTTTACTATGAGTGTCTAACTTTAAGGTTCAAAGGTATTTTACTATGAGTGACCAACTTTAAGGTTTTTTACTTATTTTGTTAGTTTACACTTCTACTTTTACACTATGTTTTTTTTAAATATTAGTGGGTGTTAGATGGATGTGAAACTCATGAATATCTATGTTTAAATTAATATTATTGTTTTAATTAAAATTGTGAATATTGCTTGTGTTAGTGGATGTGGGAGTCTCCATAATGTTCTTTTTCCCTCATCAACGTTCACAAATGGTTCCAATTACTAAGCTCCTCCTCCTCTTAACCCTAATCTTTCCCCAAACTAAATATCTAGGAAAGAACGCCCCTTTGTCTTTTTATATAGTTCTATTCTCATAAAAAAAAATCTTTGATATATACTTGGGCGCCAAAGTAAAAAAAACTTGAAGGTAAATGTACTACTTACACATACTTGTTCCAATTTTAGATGGAATATCATAATATCCAATTTTAGATGGACTACCATAATTAAAAGAATAGAATACATTTAACAATATTTTTGAATAATATGTCATAATTAAAAGAATAAAATACATTTAACAATTTTTTTGAATAATATGTGGGGCAGTAACATCTTTAAGGCACCACTTGCATAACCTTTTTAGAGAATAATGTAGAAATTAGTTCTAGTTTATTGGTGTAGGATTTGTTGGAATTCTCTATCTTTTTAAATCCTAAGTGGATTTAGATCCACACTTTTAGGAGTTAGTTGAATGGTCTCATAAATTATAAATGTTATGTCTCATTTGATGAATTCATATTGTGTGAGATAATTTGGTGTCACATTTCTCTGTGAATCAATGTCTTTCTTATTTTATTTATTTGGTATCAGAGCCACAGATGTGTGAAGACATTTGGTTACAGAAACAACAGATGTGTGAAGACATTTGGTTACAGAAACATGAGAGTGTTGCATAGAAAGTCCACCTGGTGCCTTGTTGCTATAAGAAGCTACACACAGATTTGCATGTACTGGCGCTTGCTAAGGGAGAGTAAGAAGTCACACATAGAACTGTGTAAAGTATTGAAAGAGCTAATAGAATATTGGTGAAAAGAGTCACGTCAAATGAAATGAATGCTTGTGTGGAGTAGGGGAATATCGTTATTTTCATATGAGAGTTGAGATCTAAACTTGTTCGTTGTCTAGAAGTGTCATAAGAGAGTTGTAAGAGAGATGAACGTGGTAGCATAAACGCTTGTTTTTTTAAGGAACTCGTGTGATGGTTAAGGAAGTCCCCTTATTACAATCTTGATCTGTGTGTAGTTTGATTCACTGTTAGAGAAGGAGCGAATTTGTCGTGGAAAATTGCTTCCAAGACATCGTTGTGACAAGGAGAGCCTGCACACTGTAGAGCTGCGATCGGAGAAATGAGATTGTTCTCTGCTTGAGGAGTATGTGTGCTGAATGAGTGTTGGTGTGCAGGGAGACAAAATTAGCGTTGTAAGGAGAGACATCGTGTAGTTTTCAAGTCACCAGGGGACAAATAATCACAACAATTAAAAAAGGAGGCAGTTGTGAAACGAGCAGTGTAAAGATGCTGTGTTATCCACATTTTTTTAATTTGGTATAGTTTTTCTATCACATCTTTGTCAGTTGTGTAATTTTCTGTCATAACAAAGTAATTTTCACTTTTAAGCATTGCGAGGTTTTTTTTCGGTCTAATTAAAATGGCTAACCCCTTGGAGGAATCATATTTAACCGAAGCAACTAAGTTAAAAATGGAAAAAATTATATCAGTTGGAAATTTAAGATGCAAACATTGATGGAAGGATACAATGTCTGGTACATTACATTTGTTAAGGAGGTAAAGCCCGATGTTGCCGTAGGTGATACAGCTGCATCAATTCAATACTGGGAGAAAAACAAGAGACTAAGGAGAAAGTGTTGCTAAGAATGTCTATAAAATACAGTCGCATACTATATATCAGAGATTTCACTACATCCACAGAGACATGGACAACTCTCAAAGATTTGTATGAGTTGAAGAACACAAATCAAGTCCTCTCATTGAAAAGTAATCTTCTTTCTATCGAAATGGAAGAAAATGAGAGCATTTGTGATTTCATTTCTAGAATCAAATATGTTAAAGATAAACTTGGGAATATAGGTGAATCAATATATAGTACTGATTTAGTCACCATAAACTTAAATGGCATGCTAGAAGAATACCAAATGTTTGTCACATGTCTTGCAGCGAGGGAGAAGGCTCTTACTTTTAAAGCGTTGGAAGGTATATTGATGTAAGAGGAAGAAAGGAAAAATAAGCTTAACCAAAAGGATCAAAGTTATGATCATGGCGAAAGGGAAAGCACCTTCAAGAGGAAATCCATGGGAAAGAAACAAGGGGTAGGGATGATTTTAAGGATGGAAATTTATTTTAAAATGTAGAAACCTTGGCGAATCTTACTAATCCTTCATATGGAAATTATAAATGATTGGTCTATATTTTTGTAAAAATATTCAAATTTCTAAGGATTTTATGAAGTTTTTATAAAATTTTGGCGATTTGTAAGGTAAAATAATTTTATCCTATAGAATTTAGCTGAATCATTTTTAAAATAAAGAATCTCGTTTTTGGAAAAACCATGGAAAATTAGCCCATGAGCGAAATTTAGCCTCTAAAATCATTCATGACAAGGGGAGTAACCCACCATATGGAAAACCACCATATGCAAATCCACAACAAGGTATGACACCACCAAAGTTTGATGCTAATGTCAAAAGGAAAGATACTGATTTAGTCACCATAAACTTAATGGCATACTAGAAGAATATCAAATGTTTGTCACATGTCTTGCAGCGAGGGAGAAGGCTCTTACTTTTAAAGCGTTGGAAGGTATATTGATGTAAGAGGAAGAAAGGAAAAATAAGCTTAACCAAAAGGATCAAAGTTATGATCTAGTGTTGATGGCAAAAGGGAAAGCACCTTCGAGAGGAAATCCATGGGAAAGAAACAAGGGGTAGGGATGATTTTAAGGATGGAAATTTATTTTAAAATGTAGAAACCTTGGCGAATCTTACTAATCCTTCATATGGAAACTATAAATGATTGGTCTATATTTTTGTAAAAATATTCAAATTTATAAGGATTTTATAAAGTTTTTATAAAATTTTGGGGATTTGTAAGGTAAAATAATTTTATCCTATAGAATTTAGGTGAATCATTTTTAAAATAACGAATCTCATTTTTGGAAAAACCATGGAAAATTAGCCCATGAGCGAAATTTAGCCCCTAAAATCATCCATGACAAGGGGAGTAACCCACCATATGGAAAACCACCATATGCAAATCCACAACAAGGTATGACACCACCAAAGTTTGATGCTAATGTCAAAAGGAAAGATACATGTTCTTACTGGTGGAAAATTTGGACACCACACTAGATATTGCGACAGAAAGAAATATCATGAATCCAAACATAGAAATAAAATGCACACTAGTCATTTTGTTGAGGGCCGAGGCATGAGAAATAATGAATGATGAATTAAAAAAAATTAGATTATTTATTTCATATGTTTCTTTGTTCGTTGAAATAGAAGAATCAAATGCATGGTATTTTGAATCTCGTGTGTCCATACATATGTCTTGTAATAAGGACTGGTTTCAAAATTATCATGAAACAAATAATGGTGCTAATATATATCATGGGAATGATTGCTCACATAAAGTTAAAGGATATGGTGATGTACCTATTACATTACCAAATGGTTATGTTAAACATATTCATAATTTGATGTATGTACCTGACATAAAGAAAAATTTAATCTCAGTCTCCACCATAACAGATCAACACTTGAAGGTAAAATTTTTAAAGTCCCATTGTGTGGTAAAAAATTAGCAGGATCATTATAATAGTGTTGCAACATGAATCAGATTTGGCAGTTTATACAATTTTGATGTGAAGATAAAAAATCATTAGGCATTGGCAACAACAACCATGACAACAAAAGTTTTATGGCACCAAAGGTATGGCCACCTTAACTATCATGATTTGTTACTACTTCAAAAAAAGGAATGGTAGAAGGAAATCCAGTGCTTAAGAATGAATACACTACATGTGAAGTGTGTGCATTAGGGAAGATGCATAGAGAGTAATTTTATACTAATACAGATAAGAGAAAAATAAATATTCTTGAACTTGTACATGGAGATGTGTGTGGTCCTATGCAGAAAATATCACTTGGTGGAGCTTACTATTTCTTTATTTTTATTCATGATTGCACAAAATATACATGGGTTTATTTTCTAAGAAAGAAAAGTGATATATTTGAATACTTTAAAGATCTTAAAAATATGGTTGAGAAGCAAACATAGAAATACGTCAAGATCCTCCTATCATATCAATGGGGAGAGTATACATCTGGTGTAGTCATCAAGTACTGCAAAGCTCATGGAATTGTCAAATAGTATACAGTTCCTCATACTCTACAACAAAATGGATTAGCTCAAAGAAATAACAAAACCTTAGTGGAATGTGCACAAACCATGTTACAAGGTAAGAATATCTCAAATGCATTTTGGGTTGAAGCTATTTGTAGTGTAGCTTATTTGAAAAATCGATGTCCTACTAAAAGTTTAGATCATAAAGCTCCCTTTAAAGCTCTTTATGGTTATAAACCAACACTAATCCATTTAACAATATTTGGAAGAAAATCTTGTTTTCATGTTCCTAAAGAGGATCTAGGAGAAAACTAGTTGTAAAAGAAATCAAGTGTACTTTATTGGATGAAATCAATAAGGTAGACAATTATGATGCATGTCATTATTCATATGATGAAATTGTCAAAGAAGAAGCATATGGTGAACACGAACAGAAACAGGAGGAAGAACTCAGTGATATGGAAACAACGAATAGTCAAAGTAGACCAAGAGGAGGAGATTCATCACAAAGAAGAAGAAGAGGTGAAAGAAGTGAAGCACCAAGGAGGTCATCATGCAAAGAAAAACTACCTGAAAGGTACAAGACTCTGCTTTGATGACTGAAGTTATGAATGCTACTGAACCTTTTAATTTTGAATAAGCTAATGAACATAAATAATAGAGATATGCAATGAAGGAAGAGTATGAGTCCACAATGAAAAAGTAATACTTGTGAATTATTTTATTTTTTTCCAAAAATAGAGTTCCTATAGGATCCAAATGGTTGTACAAACCCAAATTCAATGATGATAGAAGTATAGATAAATATAAAGCCTTATTCGTTGCAAAAGGATATTCACAAAAAGAGGGAATAGATTATGAGGTTACCTTTGCACCCGTAGTTAATCTAAATACAATTATATTAATGATTGCATTAGCTACAAAACATAACTTGAAACTTCATCAGCTAGATCATAAGTCTGGTTTTCTAAATAGGGAATTAAAGGAAGAAGTTTGTCTTGTTCAACCAGAAGGTTTTGTAAAAAAGGGTCAAGAACATCTTGTTTGTAAGTTAAAGAAAGCCTTATATGGACTAAAATAGACACCAACATCTTGGTACGTGAAGATTGAATCTTTCTTTCAACATTAAGGTTTTATGAAAAGTATGAGTGACCCTAGCCTACATATCAAATCAGATTAGTTCAGGGGAATGTGGCTTTAATTTCCTTGTATGTTGATGATCTCATTATAATAGAAAATGCATCTGAGTTGATTGATGAAATTAAAAGACAATTGTCACATTCTTTTGAAATGAAAGACATTGGTGAAATGCATTATTAATTAGGTCTTGAAATATGGAGAGAAGTTGGTCACACACAGGTCCCATAGAGAAGATATACAATGAAGCTTTTTAAAAGGTTCAATATGAGTCAATGTAAAGAAATATCAACTCCTTTAGAACAGAATGCTAAACTTCACAATGAAGATGGGACAAAAGAGGTAGATGGTACACTATATCGTCAGTTAGTGGGAAGTATAAACTATCTCACTACAATCAAACCA